>JAGFNQ010000153.1:1064770-1096776 GCA_024364735.1 Boesenbergia rotunda | reverse complement strand
GTCAAATCATAGTCAAAGCAGTCAAACCATGGTCAAAGTAGTCATACCATGGTCAAAATAATTAAACCATGGTCAAATGGTCAACAAGACAACAAAGTTGTCAATTCACACCTAATCTGGGCACCCGTGACGCCTTGGACGCCCCACACAACACTTTCACTTCTCACAAGGCAAAAAAACCTGCCATTATCACTTAACCAGGGTGCCCTGGCCCCTGCGGGCGCCCCCCATACCGGTCAAAGGCAGCAATGCTGCCATACAAGTCTGACCGGGGCGCCCGAGCCATTGCGAGCGCCCCCTACCAGCATTAGGACACTGCCAAAGACAGAAGCCCCTGTCCCGGGTGCCCGGGAGCTCCCGGGCGCCCTAGCCAAAGTGCCTATATAAGGCACCCGAATCTCCTCAACTTGCCACACCCAAATCCTTTCCTCTCTAATTCTTTTCCTTCCAAGGTGACCAAGTGACCTTCTTGCTCCCTCAACCTCGACCATGCCTCCCCGATCAGCTACTCGGTATAATTTTTTTTCCTTACGCATTTAAAATTATTTTTCTCAATTCCTTTCGTTTAAACGCATATTTCTTATCTTAGAAAACGCCGAGCAAACCTATCAAACCCTGGTACCGAAGGTTCCCAACCTTAGAGCTTTGCAAAAGATTTGCTCGAACAACATATAAGCCTATTAAGACAAGTTACCTAAATAGGCAATTCTTTACTCAATCTTGTCCATTGGCCATGAATGTCATCAACTTTTACCAACTAGACAATCTTGTATTCTGCACTCATCCTATCAACACTTCCCTCTGTGCAGAATTCTATAACAACATAGTAAGACAAGACAATCTTATGTTTGCCACCACCGTTCAAGGGATGCCCTTGACAATCACTCCCTCATTGCTTAACCGATTTCTTGGACTACGACTCTCATAGTCCACCTTTTGCTGTTACCCTCCTAGGGAGCCTCCCTTTGATGCTCCCTACTCTCACATTACCCTAGATACTCTACACTCCTACTTCTATAGGGATGCTAGGAACCCCTTGGCCAGACGATTTCAGTCTGTTGACCTTCAGGTTCAGGACTATGCTCTTTATAGAGTTATAGTCCGCTGCATTCTGCCCTTATCTACTAGAGACGTAGCTACCATGCGACCATTCCATACTTTCCTCCTATATATATGCATTGATTCATCATCTTGACATCGACATTGGACTCCATATGTTCCACACGATCCTACATGCGTCCAGTGTTATCACGCAGGGGCGGGTACGCACTCTCTATTGCCACATCATCACGTCTATTCTACATTATCACGGTCGTAACATCATCGAGGGTGAGATGGCCACGATGACTTACTTCGATGAGATAGGTTTTAGGAAATTTTCCCTAGCTGGTATAGAGGTCTCAGGTACCGGGGTTTTATCGTGGAGGCGACAGAGAGTCGGACCCCAGATCGACTCTGACGAGGTGGTCGAGGTCAATGTTGCAGATCTGGCAGCCGAGGTCCGAGAGCACATAGACGAGCCCCCACCACCGACACTCTACGAGAGAGTGACACGGCTCGAGACACAGGTTCAGAGCCTCCAGGAGGAAATGGAGGCAAATCATGCTGAAGAAATGGAGACAAATCAGGGTTATTAAACTGAGTACATGAATGCCCTCAGAGCCGATAGGGAGACCAACAACGCACGATATCAGGAGATGATGGCACTATTTCGATCATGGCAGCCCGGCTCATCTGATCGTCTTGGTCCCTCCTACTAGCTCAGTTTGGAATTGTACTAGTTGACTGACCCTACTTAGTAAGGGTTGACTTAGATTTGACTTGTATGACTGTGCTGGTCCTCTGTCTTACCAGCTGACTTATGGAGTTGACTACTTGCTTTTGTTGACTATCTGATCTTTGTTAGGATTATGCTTGGTAGAATAGGTTTAACTTACTTCTGTTCTTCTTACTGCTTTACTCGATTTGAAAATCAGTTTGAAATAATTTTAAAACTGCTTTACTTAATTTTCAAAATCTTTTTACAATTTTAAAAATAATTTTCTGACTTAGTTTTATTTAAAACCACCCCCTTCATAACTAAGGTTTTTTTTTCAAATGGACTTAGCCTAGGCCCTAACCCTAGAACTGCATGCACCTATAGATCTAGAAGTCAGCATCTCACAAGCACCTTAGGGTACTTTTGACTGATAACCTAGAATGGGTTGAGATGCTTAGGTCTTTTCCTTAATTCAAGATGCTTTAAGTCAGTGCATCTGCAGTAATTGGGGCACTAAATACAACTTAAACAGTAATCAGGTTGGGTGTCAAGTTTAGAAAATCTAACTTGAACAGAACACTTAACTTGATTAACCCTAGCGAAAACTACTGTTTATAACAGTTAGCAAGTAGCTATGTGGGTTAGACATGACCTTATAGAGATAATTGAAATTGGTTTGATTCAGCTTATATCTTAAAATTGGTTCAGTACAACACATTATTCTTTTGTCATATCCTTATGCAATTTATTTGTTGCTATAGTGCTTTATTTTTGATATATGGCAAAGGGGGAGAGATAGGAATGGAGAGAAGCTTTAAAAATTTTAAGTTTTCAAACTTTTCAAAACTTTATTATTTTTCTTCAGAAAGTACTTAATTTAAGTCTTTTTCAAAAAGTACTTAAATCTGTTTCTATTTTTTTTCAAAGTACTTAAATATATGTTTTTCCAAAACTGTTTCAAAAGTACTTGATCTAAATTATTTTCAAACTTCTTGTTAAGTACTTGACCCAAGCGGTTTTCAAAAGTATTTTCTAAGTACTTAAACTTAAGTTATGTTCGAAAATTCTCTAAGTACTTATCTCTAAAACATTACTAATATAAAAGTTTCTAAGTTTCTAAAAGTACTAAAGAGATTGAAAATTTTTAAGTGCTTCCAAGAATTTAAAAGATGTTTTAGAAAATTTTCTACTAAGGTATTTTTCTAAATTTCTAAGTATAGAAATTTTACAAAAGTGCCCAATCAAAATGTATTTTTGAAAAAAAATTTAAAAAACTTCTTTTGAAAAATCTTCTAAGTTTTGAAAAATTCCATTATTTTGACTTAGAAATTTCTCAAACCCCACGAACCTTTGAAAACCTAGGGGGAGATTCCTTCTAGGGGGAGGAAACTAAATTGCTATATTACTTGTTTTAATTAACTTAACATTTTGAACTGGGTTGCCATAAATCAAAACGAGGGAAATTGTTGGTGCAGACAGTACCCAAGTTGAACCTGGGTTTTGATAATGGCAAAGGGTTTAAAAGTTAAGATCTTATTGTTATCTAATATGTTACTTGAGTGTGCAGATTGAAGTCCTAGCGAAGGACTGCTAGGATCAAAACCCTAAGACCTGGCGAAGGGTTGCTGGGCATCTAGCGAAGGGCTGCTAGGAGACAAAGACCTAGCGAAGGACTGCTAGGCATCAGGCGAAGGATTGCTTAGAAACGAAGACCTGGCGAAGGACAGCTGGGCACCTGGCGAAGGACTGCAGGGAAAAAGTCCAACCGGAGGAGCCGGTTGGCAACAGGTAAACTCTCCTGAGATGAGTAGGTGAGGACGCGTTCCCCGTCGAGGGAACAGTAGGCGTCGGTTCGACCTAGGGTTCTATTTTGGAGACCCAAAGTCATAACCAAGACAACCAAGGTTGTATAAACCTAATATTTTATTGCTTTGTGTTGTTTTGAACTAACCTTGGATGCAGGACCGAAGGAATGTGTTTCTGCAGCTCAGAACGCCCCAAAGGAGAGGGGCAAGCAGCTGAGTAGGGCGCCCCCAAGGTCAAAGCAAAACAAGTTAAGCAAGAAAACGCTTCGGAAGCTTATACTCCCGGGCGCCCCCATGCTCCCGGGCGCCCACGTGCTCCCGGGCGCCCCGGATGCTTAGGGCGCCCTGGGTCGAAGCCAACGAAGCGATAGAAGCTTATCCAGCCGAGAAGCTCGCTGAAAGAGTCAACCCGGGCACCCCCTGCTTCCCGGGCACCCCCGTCAAGCCTCGAGCCCGATCCTTGAGGGATAAGGGCTGACCGAGAGGTTGCCGGATCGTGAGACACGTGGAGGGCGCCCCCAACGTCCCGGGCGCCCCCAGACTCAATATATAAGGAGCTCGACCCCCAAGGCTTCTCAACACTACTTTCCAATGCCAATACGCTCTTCTACTCAAGCGCTCTGCTCTAGAAACCTCCAATCTCGAGATACAAGCGCCGTCGACGACCCTCTGCTCCGAAATACAACCTACACCGGGTGTCGGTAACGAAGAGTGTTAAATTTTAGTTTACTGTACTAAAATTGTGATATTCTATTGTAAACAATTTGCGCACATATAGAATTACCCACAGTAAATGGTCAACGACCGTGGGCCTTGGAGTAGGAGCCGACCGTGACTCTGAACCAAGTAAAATAGTCTGTGTTTGCGTTGTGTTTTAATTTTCTGCTACGTATTCACTCTTTTGTCAATCCGAAACGATTTACGATATTCACCCCCCCTCTATCATTTACTCTCGATCCAACAATTTCCTCCTCCTCTCGACTCCTCTTGTGTCCTAAGTTCCTCCTATGCCCTAAAGTTCTTCTCTAAGGCCTCCTCTACCTCGATCTACTTCTAGGGTTTGTTGAAACCCCTCTTCTTCAAGCCATACTCTCAAAATCAAGTAATCATGAGGAGGATGAAAAGGTATTGCATTTTAAGGTTTATTTTGTTGGTGCAGAATGCACCCAAGTCAAACCTGTGTTTTGATAATGGCAACATAGGTCAAAAGTTAAGTCATACTTGTTTTCTAACAAGTTAATCTAGTGTGCAAGAAAAGCCCTAGCGAAGGACTGCTAGGTACTGGCGAAGGAATGCCAGGGAAGTAAGCCCTAGCAAAGGATCGCTAGGCACTGGCGAAGGAATGCCAGAGTCAGAAGCCCTAGCGAAGGACTGCTAGGCACCGGGCGAAGGACAGCTCGGCATCCAAGACCTGACAAAGGACCGTCAGGCAAAAGTCCAACCAAAGGAGCGGTTGGCATCAGGTAAATTCTCCCGAGAGGAGTAGGTGAGGACGCGTTCTCTGTCGAGGGAACAGTAGGCGTCGGTTCGACCTAGGGCTCCATTTTGGAGACCAAAGTCAGAACCAAGACAGCTAAGGCTGTATAAATTAATGCTTTATCTTGTTTTCGGACTAACCCTGGATGCAGGACCAAAGGAACGTGTGTCTGCAGCTCAGAGAGCCTCAAAGGAGTGAGGCAGCAGCTGAGTAGGGCGCCCTGAGTGTCTAGGGCGCCTCCATGGTGAACAAGAAACAAGTAAGGCAAAAAGGAGTTCGGCTAACCACTGGTCGGGGCGCCCTCTGCATCCAGGGCGCCCTCAGCAGCCAGGGGGCCCTGAGCGCCCAGGGCGCCCTCAGGTGCCAAAGCGCTTCGCGCCTATGCCAGCGAGGCCGATCAACTCTATCCAGTTGAGAAGACCGCGTCAATGAAGGCGCCCTCAGCGACCAGGGCGCCCCACAGGTCAAAACTCATCCCTATTTAGGTGGGATAAAGCTTGACCGAGCGAAGTACGGATCGGCTGACACGTGGCAGGGCGCCCCCGACGTCCAGGGCGCCCTAGGTGCTATAAATAGCACCCCTCGACCCCAAGCTTCGAATAATCAATTCTCTCAACGCCTCAAAGCTCTTCTACGCTCGTGCCTTACTCCGGAAACACTCCACCTCGAGCCAACGACGTCCCGCTGCACCAAAAGAGTCGATACACTCCGGACGTCGGTAACGAAGAGCGTAATCTTTTATTATTATTTTAGTGCACTCTCTTTGTAATTAAAATTATTGTAAACGATTTTGCGCGTATATAGAATTGCCCAAAGTAAACGGTCAACGACCGTGGGCCTTGGAGTAGGAGTCGACACATGCTCCGAACCAAGTAAATCGACTGTGTCTTTGTGCTGTTTTTATTTTTCTGCTGCGTACGTGCTCTTTACGAAAATCCGAACGATTTCCGATATTCACCCCCCTCTATCGGTTATCTCGATCCAACAAGTAGTATCAGAGCTGTAACGACCCAGAAAATTCTCTTAATATTTTCTTAAAATATTAAGCATGTTTAAATAATTTTCCAAGGGACTTAGGAATATTAAGGAGAACTTTGGCCTAGAAAACCCATGTTTTCTCATTTAAATTGAGAAAACTAAGTACTAATGAGCTTTAAATGAGCTCCGAAAAGGGGTATTAATTAGGTAAAATTAATATAAATTGGGTAAAATTAATATAAATATAAAAGAATTTTATTTAGGAATATTAGTACAATTATGGGTAATTTTAGGGGGGATTTTCGGAATTTAAGAAAATAAAATAATAAAATAAATGGAATGAAAATAAAAATAAATGTGCATGAGCCAAGGATTTGAACCTTGGACCTCTTCTAACAACTAAGAATGCTTTAACCAACTCACCTAGCAAGGAATGCTTATGAGTAATTGAAGTGGAGGTTGGTTAAGAGGTAAAAAGAGGTGAAGGGTCATGGAGAGGCTCTTTAATTGCTCTTTAATTGCCTCCTTGATGGGTTATAATGAGAGGGGTTTTGGGAGTTACTTATTCTCTCAATCAATAGCATTACCTCTCCTCTTCATTCCCATTCTTGCCGAGCACCAAAGGGAGGAGTCCTTGGGGGAAAACTTCACAAGAGGTTTCATCCCTCAAGATCTAAAGTTCCTACAAGGTGACAAAGACTAGTTGGGGTTAAGAGATACCAAGACCTTTTTTTCCTTCTCCTCTTTCAAGGTTCGAAAAAAAATCAAGAAATCTAAGGTAAGACTCCCTCACCTGTGGTATAATAGTTACCTATGATTTCCATGATTTTTGGCATGATATATGGGTTAGTTTTCGGATTTAATGTTGAAGAGAAACAAAATCAAGGTTCCTATGTTCAAAGGTTTCGGCCAGCATGTTTTAAAGGTCCATAATTATGATAAAAATCATGATAATGTTGTTTGGTGTTCCCTTATGATGTTTAGAAGTTAAGTGTAATTTTTTGGAATTTTTGGGATACCCTAGAGGCCCCATATGTCTCGGCCAACATGAAAGAAGTAAAACCCAGAACCTTAAGTTCAAGGGTTTCGGCCACCATGTTTTAAATGTCTAAAAATATGTTAAAAATCATGATAATGTTATTTAATGTTCCCTTATGATGTTTATACATTAAGTATAATTTTTGGGAATTTTTGGGATACCCTAGAGGCCCCATATGTCTCGGCCAACATGAAAGAAGCAAAACCCAGAACCTTAAGTTCAAGGGTTTCGGCCACCATGTTTTAAATGTCTAAAAATATGTTAAAAATAATTATAATGTTATTTAATGTTCCCTTATGATGTTTATACATTAAGTATAATTTTTGGGAATTTTTGGGATACCCTAGAGGCCCCATATGTCTCGGCCAACATGAAAGAAGCAAAACTCAGAACCTTAAGTTCAAGGGTTTCGGCCACCATGGTTTAAATGTCTAAAAATATGTTAAAAATCATTATAATGTTATTTAATGTTCTCTTATGATGTTTAGACATTAAGTATAATTTTTGGGAATTTTCGGGGTACCCTAGAGGCCCCATATGTTTCGGCCAACATGAAAGAAGCAAAACCCAGAACCTTAAGTTCAAGGGTTTCGGCCACCATGTTTTAAATGTCTACAAATATGTTAAAAATCATGATAATGTTATTTAATGTTCCCTTATGATGGTTAGACATTAATTATAATTTTTGGGAATTTTTGGGGTACCCTAGAGGCCCCATATGTTTCGGCCAACAAGAAAGAAGCAAAACCCAGAACCTTAAGTTCAAGGGTTTCGGCCACCATGATTTAAATGTCTAGAAATATGGTAAAAATCATGATAATGTTATTTAATGTTCCCTTATGATGTGTAGAGGTTAAGTATAATTTTTGGGAATTTTTGGAGTACCCTAGAGGCCCATATGGTTCGGCCAACCCCAAGGACCCAAGGGTTAAGGGTTGAGTCTTTAACTTCAAGCATATGTTTATGTGTTGCCATGATATAAGGATGATGGATGGTGATTATGTGAATTTTCACATAGCCTTGGGACTCCACAAGTTTCGGCCAATATGGGTTAATAGGGAAAAAGTTAAGATTTATTTCAAGTAAGGGTCCCAATAGCCCTACGGTAAGATGTGATTTATGTTTATGCCAGGTTTATGAATGATATGCCATGGTTATGCATGATATGCCATGTTTATGAATGATATGCCATGTTATGAATGATATGCCATGCTTACGAATGTTATGTCATGTTTATGAATGATATGCCACGGTTATGAATGATATGCCATGTTATGAATGATATGCCATGTATATGAATGTATGCCATGTTCTATGAATGATGTGTACATACACCATGTCTAAGAATGAAAATGATGAATGACAAGTATGATGAATGAAAGATGATGCTTATGCCTTTAAGGCATAAATATGCTAAACGGCACGGTCGATGGTCGACGGTACGACGGTCGAGAGGACCGGTAAATGGGCCGGTAGACGGGCCGAGCCGTAACAAGTTATGCTATGATAAGTATGCCATGAATGGCTTATGAATGATGAAGCATGAAAAGTATTTTACTTTATGTATGGGCTTGTACCGGACCGAAGTATGGGTCCAAGGGATGGGCACCTTAAGAACGCCCCGGTTTTGGACTACCGACTATGCTGTCCACGGTTCTGGCACTACCGTAGCTGTGCAACAGGGATGGGCACCTTAAGAACGCCTCGGTTCGGGGACTACCGACTATGCTGTCCTTACCCTAGTAGGTCGAGGCTAGCTACCTCGTATTTACTTAGGGATGCGCGCTTATGATGTATGTATGTGGTACAAGCCAGGGCCCAATGTTAAGATGATGATGTTTAAGCATTTTCAAAGTACGTTTTAAAAGTTAAGCATCCTTATGTAAATGCATTCCACCCATGCATTCATACATGATATGCATCATGTTAAGATAATGATGTCTTATACTTATGATTTACGATAAAAGATATGCATGAATGATCGATGTCAGGATTATGTTAAGAAGGTGTTCATATGATATGATAGAAGATATGCCTATGTTTATGCCATATAGGTTGAGTTTTGTTACGTTATGCTATGCCATGTATTATGCCATGCTACTACGTTTAAGCTTATACCATGTCTTATGCCATGCTAGGAAAGATTAGTATGACTATGTTCATGCCATGTCTCATGCTATGCTACGAATGTTCACTTATGTTTATGATCATGCCATGTCAAGGGTATGGTAAATATGATAATGTTTATGTGCTTATTATGGAATGACGAATGTTTTAGTGAGTAGGAAAGAGTCTTACTAAGCCTGTGTGCTTATAGTCTTCTTTCCTTATACCGCAGATCATGCAAGGGGATAACGAGGAAGCAGCAGGAGGGCCTGAAGTATGTGTGTGTTGGTGACTTGGCCCATGAAATCGAATGTGTTAACCGTTATGCTAAGAACTTTATTTTGCTACCTATAGGCCTAAATAGTGACTTATGGAACTTTATGATAAGATGTCCAATATGATATGATATGAACCTTATGGTATGATGTTAAGCATGTTACGATATGATGTTAAGCATGATGTTCATATGTTAAGTTCCATGTCATTATATTAGGGATGGTAGTAGGGGCATGTATATGTAAGGCTTAAGTTATTCCGCTGCAGTATGATGTTACATGCCTTAAGTATGTTAGCGTAACGCCGCTTTAGGGAAAAAAAAGCGGGCGTTACAAGAGCGGGGAAGTTCAAACTTGGTGCAACCACCAGTTTGAAAATTTCTTTTCGGATTTTCTTTATTATTTTCATTTTTTTTTCGTACGAATTTTTTCGTTAATCGAGGTTGGTGCAACACCCCTCGATATTTTAATTTCCCTTATCCAGCACTACTAATCCAAGACCTAGTCTTAGAAAATTTGCTTTTCTGTTAAGTTTTTTTCAGATTAAAATGGCCATGCGAGAGGGGTTCAGCACCGCTAGACCTCCACTTTTCAGTGGAGAAGACTTTTCTTACTGGAAAAGTCGTATGGAGGTCCACCTGAAAACTCAGGTGGATATGTGGATCATCATCCAGTCCGGTCTGGAGATCCCCAAAAACGCCGAAGGACAACCACAAAGCTACTCCGAATGGGACAACTCCCTTAAACGCAAGATAGAAGCCGACGCAAAAGCAACACAAACCCTACAATGCGGGCTGACAAAGGAAGAGCTGAACCGCGTGGGCCCTTTCAACAGTGTAAAGGAGCTATGGACAAAATTGATCGAGCTGCACGAAGGGACGTCAGATACTCGGATCAGTAAAAGGGATCTGTTACTGAACAAACTCTACACCATCAAGATGGCCGACAACGAAACAGCAGCCCAGCTCCACGCACGAATCCAAGAGGTAATGAACGGTCTTCACACAATAGGTCACAAGGTTGAAAACCGTGACCTAATAAGGTATGCTCTAAACGCCTTCCCTAGAAACACCTTGTGGGCATCTATGGTAGATGCATACAAGGTCTCTAGGGATCTTTCTAAAATAAAATTAGATGAATTATTTTCCGAACTAGAACTGCACGAACAAACTAACACCAATGTGGTCGAGAAAGGTATCGCTTTCGTTGCAGGTAAAACTGGAAGGACAACAAAGAAAAAGACTGAACCCGAACCTGAGTCTAACTCTGACACAGACTCAGAAGACGAAGAAGGAGAACAAACTAAGCTGGTCCGGCTCGCTCGAAACTACTACAAGGAGCTGAAGAACCAAACCAACAAACGAAAAATCGGCCGAAGAAAGGACGAACCAGCTGAACCCGCAAACAAGCCTAATGTGACATGCTACGAATGCAAGAAAAAGGGCCACTACAAATCAGAGTGCCCTAACCTAAAGGAGACAAAAAGGACGAGAAGAAAGAAGGCACTGCAAGCAACCTGGGACGAATCGTCCTCAGAAGAAGAAGAAGAGGCACCCCAGTCCAACCTCCTAGCTCTGACCGCCTCAGAAAAAGTCGAGACTGAGTCAGAAACAGAACAAGAGGACGGCGAGCTGACCTTCACAGAAGATGGAGAAATTAAGGTAACTGGTTTTAATAGATTATAATTAACTGAGTTAATTTCGTTTCTTTCTCTAGATTTGGCCAAAGCCAAACTCCGAGTCGAGTCCCTCCGACAGGAAGTAAAACTCCTGAAAGAGGGAGCTGACTCTAAACCCTTAACCGAGAAGGTTCAGGAAGGAACTCCTACTCAAGTTGAAAAGCTTGAAAAGGAAAACTCCTCCCTGAAAACTCAAGTTAAGGATCTTAGATCAGCCTTAGAACGATTTACTTCTGGTTCCAAAAATCTTGACATGATTCTTGGGAAACAGAAGTCCGTTCTAAATCGATCCGGACTTGGCTACCGAACCAAATCCCGACAAAGATCATATTTGGCTGTACTGAATCAGTCCAGAGGAAAAATTCAGGCATGGGTACATAAACTGTGCCTGAACCAACCAACTGGATCAAATCAGTATTGGAACCCCAAGGACAAGATTCACATCTTGCCCAACCATCACCGTGGCTTTAGTCCAGGGGGAGCCAAACTGAAAATAATATTTATAGTTCATTAAAATTTATTTTTTTTAATATGATTGTTTGCCTGTTTATTTAATTTTTATAATTTACCATGCTTAGACTTAGGCTAGCTTAAGGACTAAACAAACTTAGCTGAAATTTGACAACATAGTATTGGGTGGAGGTGAGATGATAGTACGTTAGGGAAGCCAATTTGGCGGAACTAGCCGAAGCTACCGATCCAAAACTCAAACTAGTTAGACCAGAAATTTTTCAAAGAATAATTTTGAAAATGAAATTTCATTAAAAGGCTTTGTCAAGGAAAGGGTGGATGATCCCATAAGGCTACGGCCAAAGAAGGCCTAGTGCCTCGCCAAGACCTGGAAGCCAATTTTTGAAATTCAAATTCAAATTAATTTTTGTCAAATTCGAATCTAACACAAAATTTCAGTTATTTGTAGATTTAAATATCTTTTCAAAAATTTAATCGTTTTCAAAATTAATTAAGTTTTCAAAATTTAATTATTCAACTTTCAAAGCTATCAAAACCTGTCTCACAAAACCTATAAGATTAACGTGATTAAAAACTCTAGATTTGGGTGAGACAGACTAGTCAGTGAAACTCAATTTAAGCTATTCCTGATTCTAATTGGATCCAAATTAAGAAAATTCTTTATGCGTAGGAACATAAAGATTTGGACCAATGGATATTGGATAGCGGTTGCTCCAGACACATGACTGGAGATAAATTGAAGTTCACCAAGCTCAAACTCAAAAACATAGGTTCAGTGACATTTGGCAATAATGCTACACTCAAGGTAATTGGGTCAGGTAATATTGAGCTTAAATCTGATTTCATTATCAAAAAGGTTCTATTGGTTGAAAATTTTAATTTTAACTTGCTTAGCATAAGTTAGTTATGTGATTCTGGTTATATAGTTACTTTCAACAATTCTAACTGCCTGATTAGAAATGAACAAAACTCAGAAATCATACTTAAGGGCACTAGGAAAAATAATGTATACACTATAAATCTTCCCCTTATACCTAAATGTATGTTAACACAATTAGAACAAACAAATCTCTGGCATAGGAGATTAGGTCATACCAATTTGAGAACCATCTCAAAAATTACCCAACTTGGCTTAATCAAAGGTATCCCCAAAATCAAAAATAATGAAAACCTAATATGTGAATCATGTAATCAAGGTAAACAAACCAAATCCAATCACAAACTAATCCAGTCTGATTTAACTCAAATCACACTTGAGCTCCTGCACCTTGACCTATTTGATTCACATGGAGCCAAGTCACTAAGCGGGAACCGATACTGCTTAGTAATAGTTGATGATTACTCTAGGTTTACCTGGGTTAGGTTCCTAAAAACCAAAGATGAAACCCTAAACCTAGTTATTGAATTCTGTAAACTAATTGAAAATCAAAACGACACTAAAATTAAAAGACTTAGGAGTGATCACGGGGGAGAATTTGAGAATCAACGGTTTGAGGAATTCTATAAAATAAATGGGTATTTACATGAATTTTCATGTCCTAGAACCCCCCAACAAAATGGGATAGTCGAGCGAAGGAATAGAACATTACAAGAAGCCGCTATGGCTATGCTCAACGAATTTAAACTAGCAAACCAATTTTGGGCAGAAGCAACTAGTACAGCCTGTTATGTCCAAAATAGGGTTTTGATTAACAAACGACACAACAAAACCCCCTATGAACTGTACTACCATAGACTCCCAAACCTACATTACCTAAGGGTCTTTGGGTGCAAAGTCCATATCCTAAACACCAAAGACTATTTAGGAAAATTTCAATCCAAGTCAAACCCAGGTATTTTCCTAGGGTATTCAACCACAAGTAGAGCCTATAGAGCTTACAACAAACAAACTAAGAAAATTGAAGAAACAACAAACTTAATTTTTGATGAAGAAATCAATTCAACATCAAATAATCCAGACCCAATTTCATCAAACTCTGACCAAGAAAATAATGAACAAATTATTGAACCATTAATTGAACCCTTACACGAACTAACTATTGAACCAATGAATGAATTAACTGAACCAAGAATCGAACCAACAAATGTACCGGCCCAAAGAGTCGAATCAAATAGTGAACCAAACCGATCAGCTGGACCTGAGGCTGAACCAAGCTCTAGAAGAGCAAAGAAACCCAGACTTAGTTACCCAACCGATCAAATTGTGGGTGATCCAACTCTAGGAGTCAGGACTAGGTCCTCCTATAGGAACCTTAGCCAAATAGCTATGATATCAAAGATTGAACCCAAAACTATAGAGGAAGCCCTACCTGATCCTGATTGGATCATAGCAATGCAAGAAGAACTAGCTCAATTCGAGAGAAACCAAGTCTGGGAATTAGTACCTAAACCTGAGGGCAAATCCGTCATTGACACTAAGTGGGTCTTTAGGAATAAACTGAATGATCAAGGGGAAATAGTCAGAAATAAAGCCCACTTAGTAGCAAAAGGTTTCAGCCAAGTAGAGGGATTAGACTACGATGAAACATATGCCCCAGTAGCTAGACTTAAGTCCATTAGAATGTTATTAGCCTTTGCATCCCATAAAGGATTTAAGTTATATCAAATGGATGTAAAGTCAGCCTTCTTAAATGGATTCATCAAAGAAGAAGTTTATGTAGGACAACCCCCAGGGTTTGAAGACTTAGACAAACCTAACCACGTTTACAAACTAACTAAAGCCTTATATGGGTTAAAACAAGTACCTAGGGCCTGGTATGAACGTTTATCAACCTACTTAACTTCTAAAGAATTCAAACAAGGCCAAATTGACTCAACTCTATTCATTAAAACCCTAGGAAAAGATATATTCATTGCCCAAATTTACGTAGATGACATAATTTTTGGATCCACCAACACAAACTTCCTAAAAGAGTTTGTCAAAATAATGGAAAATGAATTTGAAATGAGCTTAGTTGGTGAGCTTAACTTTTTCCTAGGCTTACAAATTAAACAAACTAAGGATGGAAACTACGTTCATCAATTTAAGTATGCTAAAGAATTGATAAAGAAATTTAAAATGGATAACTCTAAAAGTATAAGTACCCCCATGGCCACTAATGTAAAAATAGATAGTGACCCTGATGGTAAACCAGTGGACCCCAAACTCTATAGGAGTATGATAGGTAGCCTACTGTACCTTACAGCCAGTAGACCTGACATTCTCTTTGCTGTAGGGATGTGTGCTAGGTACCAAACCTGTGTTAAGGAAACACACTTAGCAGCCCTTAAAAGAATACTAGGATATATAAAAGGCACCCTAAATGTAGGAATTTGGTATCCTAGGACCTCAACTTTTGATTTAACAGGATACTCAGATTCTGATTATGCTGGATGTAAATTAGATAGAAAGAGCACAAGTGGAAGCTGCCAACTGTTAGGACAAAGTCTAGTTAGTTGGTGCAGCAGAAAACAACACTGTATAGCCCTATCAACAACTGAAGCTGAGTATGTGGCCTTAGAAGAGTGTGTAGCTCAACTTTTGTGGATGATGCATACACTTAAGGACTTCCAGCTCAACTACACCCAAACTCAAGTATTTATTGACAATATAAGTTCAATTAATTTAACTAAGAACCCAATCCAACATTCAAGAACCAAACATATAGAAGTCAAACATCATTTTGTAAGAGACCATGTAGCCAGGGGTGAAATAGTACTTAAATATATTGACTCTAAATCCAACTTAGCTGATATATTCACAAAACCCCTACCTGAATCTGAGTTCAGTTCACTAAGAAGGCAGTTAGGATTGTGCTCTGTAGAATAGATTAACTCAATTTTTTTACTGCTCTACTTAATTTCAAAAATCAGTCTTCTAAAAATAGAATTTTGAAAAACTGCTTTACTTAATTTCAAAATCAGTTTTCACTTTCGACTTAGTTTTATTTTTTTTCAAAACTACCCCTTTTAAAAAATTAGGGTTTTTCTCGAAATGGACTTAGCCTAGGCCCTAACCCTAGAACCGCATGCACCTATAGACTTAGAAGCCAGCATCTCACAAGCACCTTAGGGTACTTTTGATTGATAACCTAGAAAGGGTTGAGATGCTTAGGTCTTTGCCTTAATTCAAGATGCTTTAAGTCAGTGCATCTGCAGTAATTGGGGCACTAAATACAATTTACATAGCAATCAAGTTAAGTGTCAAGCTTAGAAAATCTAACTTGAACAGAAACACTTAACTTGACTAACCCTAGCAAAAGCTACTGTTTATAACAGCTAGTAAGTAGCTAAATGGGTTAGACAGGTCCCTACAAAGAAAAGTTAACTGATTTGGTATAAGTCCTGATTTAGTACAGCAAAATCATGTCTTTTTTGCAATTTAATATCTATCTGTTTTTTTTGATATATGGCAAAGGGGGAGAGATAGGAAAGGAGAGAAGTAAATTTTTTTTCCTTCTCAAAATATTTTTCAAAAAGCTATTTTTTTCTTTCTCAAAATTCCTTCTCAAAATATTTTTCTAAAAGTTAGCTACTGTCCAAAATTTTTCAAAAATCTTATAAGTACTTAAAGCTTAAGTTTTTCAAAAATCTTATAAGTACTTAGAGCTTAAATTTTTCAAAAATCTTATAAGTACTTCAAAGCCTAAACTTTTCAAAACTTTTATAAGCTCAAGTTCTTCAAAAAAAAAAAAATCCTAAGTAACTTAAACCCTAAAACCAATGAGTACTTTAAACTCAAAGCTTCAAAATTTCTCAAGTACTCAAGACTCGTATTTTCAGAAATTACCATTATATTCTTTTAGCTTAAGTTATCAAAAGATTTTTTTTAAACTTAAGTTTTCAAAATACATACTAAGTAAAGTTTTGATAACCCCACGAATTTTTGAAAAATCTAGGGGGAGATTCCTTCCAGGGGGAGGGAACAAAAGTTAAAACTTTTTCATGTTTTAATTAAACTTAACTTTTTGAACTAGGGTTGCCATAAATCAAAAAGGGGGAGATTGTTGGTGCAGAATGCACCCAAGTCAAACCTGTGTTTTGATAATGGCAACATAGGTCAAAAGTTAAGTCATACTTGTTTTCTAACAAGTTAATCTAGTGTGCAGGAAAAGCCCTAGCGAAGGACTGCTAGGTACTGGCGAAGGAATGCCAGGGAAGTAAGCCCTAGCAAAGGACCGCTAGGCACTGGCGAAGGAATGCCAGAGTCAGAAGCCCTAGCGAAGGACTGCTAGGCACCGGGCGAAGGACAGCTCGGCATCCAAGACCTGACAAAGGACCGTCAGGCAAAAGTCCAACCAAAGGAGCGGTTGGCATCAGGTAAATTCTCCCGAGAGGAGTAGGTGAGGACGTGTTCCCCGTCGAGGGAACAGTAGGCGTCGGTTCGACCTAGGGCTCCATTTTGGAGACCAAAGTCAGAACCAAGACAGCTAAGGGTGTATAAATTAATGCTTTATCTTGTTTTCGGACTAACCCTGGATGCAGGACCAAAGGAACGTGTGTCTGCAGCTCAGAGAGCCTCAAAGGAGTGAGGCAGCAGCTGAGTAGGGCGCCCTGAGTGTCTAGGGCGCCTCCATGGTGAACAAGAAACAAGTAAGGCAAAAAGGAGTTCGGCTAACCACTGGCCGGGGCGCCCTCTGCATCCAGGGTGCCCTCAGCAGCCAGGGCGCCCTCAGGTGCCAAAGCGCTTCGCGCCTATGCCAGCGAGGCCGATCAACTCTATCCAGCCGAGAAGACCGCGTCAATGAAGGCGCCCTCAGCGACCAGGGTGTCCCACAGGTCAAAACTCATCCCTATTCAGGTGGGATAAAGCTTGACCGAGCGAAGTACGGATCGGCTGACACGTGGCAGGGCGCCCCCGACGTCCAGGGCGCCCTAGGTGCTATAAATAGCACCCCTCGACCCCAAGCTTCGAATAATCAATTCTCTCAACGCCTCAAAGCTCTTCTACGCTCGTGCCTTGCTCCGGAAACACTCCACCTCGAGCCGACGACGTCCCGCTGCACCAAAAGAGTCGATACACTCTGGACGTCGGTAACGAAGAGCGTAATCTTTTATTATTATTTTAGTGCACTCTCTTTGTAATTAAAATTATTGTAAACGATTTTGCGCGTATATAGAATTGCCCAAAGTAAATGGTCAACGACCGTGGGCCTTGGAGTAGGAGTCGACACAGGCTCCGAACCAAGTAAATCGACTGTGTCTTTGTGCTGTTTTTATTTTTCCACTGCGTACGTGCTCTTTACGAAAATCCGAACGATTTCCGATATTCACCCCCCCCCTCTATCGGTTATCTCGATCCAACATATTTTTCTTGGTTAAACCATATTGTGACACTAAGATGGTATTTTCGCAAGATATTTTAATGTTTTTCCTTTGGGGGGGTTGTCTTGACATGCATGGGTATGTATGGTGTTTAGAATGGCCTCTAAGAGACCTAGGGGTGAGGGATCATCCCGACAGGGTCAGGGGGAGTCCAGGTTTAGGTCCCTGGAGTGTAAGAAGCGTTTTGAAGAAAATGAATTCGTGGTAATGAATTACAGATACCTAAACAAGACGTTCTTTCAAGAAAAGTCCCCTCAGTTAGCTAAAATGATCACTCATTTTCAGCTAGATCAGCTGGTTTACTGTCAGTATGACATAGACATTGACTTATGTTCAGAGTTTTATACAAATTTGACCTGTATTGACTCTGATAGCAATTTGTATGAGTCTCGAGTTGTTGGTGTGCCTATTCCCTTCTCAGTCATGGGTTTAGCCGGGTTCCTACAGTGTAGGGCATCCAACAATGCATCTGTTTACTTTCCTACTGTTGTTGAACCCTTAGAGTTTCCTGGAGTCACAATTGATCAGATTCACATGCATTATTTCAGAAGACATAGGAATGACTCAAAGCGTCTTTTTGATGCTAAACCCATGAGACCATTTATCCATGTCTTGTATAAGGTCGTCGTCGAGTGCATCTTGCCTATTGTCACCAAGGGAAGGTCTAAGGTCAGACTCCCACATTTGGTGATGATGTATGCTTTAGAGAGGAGGTTGGACATTGATGTCTCCCTACAGGTCTTCAGTGCCATTTGTCATTCTTCCCACAGTGTCAATGGGAAAATATATATTGTTGGTGCAAATTGCATCAATGATATTCTTCTTTAAGTGTTTTAATGTTTGACAATATACTTAAGTCAGTGATACAATGAACAGACAAAGGGGAGCAAAGGAGAAGTAACCTAAGCTGAAGAAAAGTCCTAGTTAACCTAGGCATCGAAACCCTAAGACCTGGCAAAGGGCTGCTAGGCACCTAGCGAAGGGCTGCTAGGTATCGAAACCCCAAGACCTAGCGAAGGGCTGCTAGGCATAGAAGACCTAGCGAAGGGCTGCTGGGCACCTGGCGAAGGGCTGCTAGGCATAGAAGACCTAGCGAAGGGCTGCTAGGCATAGAAGACCTAGCGAAGGGCTGCTAGGCACCTAGCGAAGGGCTGCTAGGCATAGAAGACCTAGCGAAGGACTGCTATGCACCTGGCGAAGGACTGCTAGGAAATGAAGTCTTGGTCCAAGGGACTGAGCAACTTAGCTGAGCGATGACTAAAGACAGGAGTAGAGACATGTCAGGGTTTGGGCGTCTCGAGGTCCGGAAGTATCGGAAGCTAAGCAAAAGTCCACTCGAAGGACTGGGTGGCATACATCTCCTGAAAGGAGTAGGTGAAAGGCGCGTTCTCGGGGGTGGGAACTTGCACCAGTTCGACCTAGGGTTTCGTGGAAATCCGAAGTCCGAACCAATTCCTTAAGGCTAATATTGTATGTACATTTGCTTTGTGTTTGTGTATCTTGCAGGTATCAAGAACCGGAGACAAAGCAGGTAACCAGGCAAAGTGTGCTGCCAGCCTTAAAGCAGGGCGCCCCCAGCAGTGGGGGCGTCCCCATGCATCCAGGGCGCCCCCAACAATGGGGGTGCCCCCAGACAAAGCTAAAAAGTGCAGTAACGTGTTGAAAGCAGAATAGGTGTCAAGCGGGGCGCCTAGAGCGTCCGGGGCGCCCGGGTTCAAACCTGTTTTTGCTGTTTCGAGTCCGAAACACATATAAGCCTTCATGAGGGTGCCCGGGAGGTCCGGGGCACCCTGGTCAAAGGTTTTATCAGCTGCAGCGAGGAAGACGCGGGGATAAAGTTTGACCGGGTTTATCGGGGCGCCCCCAACGTCCAGGGCGCCCGTAGGAAGCCTATAAAAGGGGCTTCGACCCCTCTGCTTCAACAACAACTGCCAAGTGCCATTTTGATCACTCTGACCAACGACAATGCTCTAAAGACGAGGCTCTACGACTGGGAGGCTCCAGGAGGAAGTGCGCGACACTTTGGACCGAGCTTCAAACTTGTTCTATTCGGTTCGCTTTAATTTTACTGCAGTTAATTTTCTATATTTGTGATTGCAATTATTGTACTGTAAGATGGGTTTCTCCACCTCTGGAAATTCTGGAAAGGAGACCAATAGTGGACTCACGCTGAGTACATAGGCCTTGGACGTACTGACCCTGGGGGGTCGGGAACCAAGTAAATAAATCCCGCGTGTAAACTGTCTTTTGATCTGTTCGGTCATTCTATTGTTTTTCCGCTGCACTAACACTTTGAGTAGATCAAAAGTTTTACGAAGGTTTCATGAAGATTTTTCACGATCGATATTCACCCCCCCTCTATCGAAGGCACCGGTCCTACATATATGCCCTTTTGCCACATCCTGATCGAGTTTCTTCATTTACGTTTTGGCATCCGTGTATGTAGTGGTCAGGTCAGGCACCTGTCAAAGGACTATGATCAGATTGGCATGCGCCAATTGTCCTTGGCAGGTATTGAGTGTAGACAGGGGACATTTGTTTGGAGGGAGCGCCCGGAGGCCGCTGACGCGGATGAGGAGCCCGCCGAGCTGGTCACACGTGCAGAGTTCACCCAGCTTCGATCCGATATCCACAGGCTTCAGGAGGAGGCTCACGTCACTCATGAGGATATTCATGAACTTCGGCAAATGGAGCAGCGGCTTGAGGCAAAAGTTGATAGGATTACCAGCCGCCAGGACGACATGTACGAGATGATGCAGCAGTGGCATCTCGCTTTTCAGGGTCCTCCTCCTCCTCCTCCTCCACCTCCAGGTGGTGATGATCACATGTTTTTCTGATCAGATGGTGCAGCTTTTGGGAGTCTTCAGTGTTGAGAGTATTTTCATTGATTGTTGTATTATACCTCTCAAACACCTTCTATTTTGATAATTGTACTCATTTGGATGACTTCAGGGCTTTGGCCCCAGATACTCTCTCAGGCCTTATGTCATGACCATTTTTGTGTTTCTTGTATAAAACATCTATGCATTACTCTATTTGGTAGATTTTTGACACGGGACTTGCTTTATTTTTCTATTAGGTTATTGAAATTTTATCATGACTAGATGTTGAAACTGCTTGAAATTTTGAAATTTTATGATATTTCTTTTAGGCATTTTCCTATTAGTAGCAATGGATGATTCTTGTATGATCCTTATATGTGTGTTCATGATATCATTTGGAAATTTTATACTGGTATGTTATCTAATATGGTTTGGTTGAAAATCAAATAATGGTTTTATATAGAGAAGGGATGATCATTTGGACTCAAGAGAAAAAGAGGGGGAGCTCTTGTCAAAATGAGAATATTTTAAATGTCAAAAGGAGTTTGGGAATCATTTTAAATGTCAAATAGAGTTGCTAGAGAATGACAACTATAGGATACCATGATTAGAACTCTATATTGATACAAAGTTAACTATATTTGAGAAGTTTTGGATTTGTACCAAAAGTCAAGCATGGTTGATGTTTTTCATGAACCAAATTTTTCTAGGGTAGGGAATACCTTAACAATCGTGTTTGCAAAGTTTCACATTTTTCCGGATTTTCTAGAATTTTCTATTCGTTTCTGAATTTCGGCTGAAATTCTGAAACATGTGTATCAGTCGACTACCCTAGGGCAGTCAACTGGTAGCATGGGCAGATTATGAATTTGTGATTTCTGAGGGATGTTTCAGAAATCTGTTTAAGTTCTATTTGGCACCAAGGGTAGGGTTGCTTGGGGCGATCTTTTGATGGCGTCAAAGGGGGAGAATTTGAGTGTTAAGTTAGGTTTAAGTTGAAACTTAACTTAGGTTTGGTTATAAGGAAAACTTAACTTGAATTATGATTAGAATTGAAAATGGGAGAAGACATGGATTAAGGGGGAGGTTACCTCTTAGGGTTACTATGTCTTATGCTTTATCAATTGCTATCTTTTGCTATTGCTATATGTTTACCTAACTTAACATATTGCCACACATCAAAAAGGGAGAGATTGTTGGGGCAATCGGCCCTGAGATGGTCTGGAGGATCATAATATTTTGATGTGAGGGCAATATGGTTAAGTTAGGATTTGTGTTGTTCTCATATGTGTACATGAGTGTGCAGGTGTACAGGTACACATGGACTTGGTTGATGTCTTTAGGTGAAGGATGACATGGAGGCAAGTTGGAGGCTTGCATGCACATCCGAGGGACCGTTGGATAGCAGAGATGATGAGCCGAGGGATGCGGATTTCAAGGCGCACGTGAAGGGTGGCATGGAGGCAAGCTGGAGGCTTGCGTGAGCATCTAAGGGACGAGGGCCAAAGATGAAGAGGGCGTGAAGGCAACAGTCAAGACTGCTGGTGAAGAGTCAACTGAGTTGTAAGGGTTTGAGTATGAGTGTGTGTACTTAGGGGCTAAGCCGGGAGGGTTTGAATGTGGAGAGATTTGTACTCATGAGTAAAACCCTAGGCTTAGGTGTGTCCCAGTCGACCGGCCCAGGGGCAGTTGACTGGTGTTGACTGGAACAGCTGGCATATTCGAACGTTGTATTGTAACGGTCGAATTTGAGTAGGACCAATCGACTGCCCCAGGGGCAGTCGACTGGTAGCGGCTGTTTTCAGATTCGAGCTCTATTTAAAGGGTCTCGTTTTCTACTATCTCGCTTGACGAAACTTGCTAGGGTAAAGTGAGTTAGTAGTCTATTGTGATCAAAGAGCGTCCGAAGTGCTGTGGCGAGGTTTCTCCACCCACAAGGAGCGACAGATCTAGCCGGAGGTTATCCGGGGGTTGAACCACCGACGGATTCTTGGATTAGTCACCCGACCGGGGTGGATACCAAGTAAATCAGGTTATTAGCAGTGTTTTATTTCTTATTTCCTTTGTATATTATTGTTTCCACTGCACTAACAACGTTGTAGAGATCAAAACGATGAAAAGTGCTATTCACCCCCCTCTAGAACACAGAAAACGATCCATCACTCCCGCCCAAGGACAGAGAGTTGTAAGATTATTTATATTTCCAGAGCTTGACTCTGAGGGACTCATTTCAACTATAATACCACTTTGTCCCACTATCCTGTGTATGCCTATGTGCTTAGCTCCTTTGTATTATTTGTCTTCGCCCTAGGGCTGAGAGAGTTGGAGAGCATGTGTTTTTCTTTGACTCTGGGAGCCAGATTGCAGATTAACTTTCTAGGCTTTCCCTCTAAGCCCTAAGGGAGAGGGCGTCAGGGAGCCATCACCGGATTTCCACGTGTCTCGGGGACCCATATACCTCTGTGAAACCACGTGTCTCGTGGGACTCTTGGTATTGACTTTGGGATCGGATTTCCCAGTGGTAGCCCCGAGAGACCAGTCACCAAGCTCGCGGTTATCCCCCTATGGGACTTGCAGGGACTTTCCTTTTCCACCGGATGCCAAAGAGGTTCGCGGCACACGAACAGTTGCTTCTGGGCCCCAGACAATCTTTTGAAGTGCTCCATAAAGGAATGCGATTTTCGAGGCACCATATGGATATGCCAACCGATGGTGATAAGAAAGAGGTGACGCTTTAGGACTAGCGTCCATTTATTGCCTTCAATAAATGCGAAGAGAGGCGTTGGTCACTATAAAAAGGAGGAGATGGGTGAATCGTTCTTCCCCATCCATTTCGCCTTGCTTCTCCTGATAGACTCCTTGGCGATATGCTAGTGCACCCTCCCCCGCCCCTTATTACTGCAAGGGTCGTCGGCACCGCTGGGGAGGATAGCGGAGATGACGTAGTGTTTCTCACCGAAGGGCCTAGCGAAGGTGGACCCACATGTTTCACACTGTTCACCAGGAAGCATAGAAGAGATGATGTCCGGGTTTCGTTGGAGATCCTGGCAGAGATGGGACCCCGGGTTTGGCCGATGAGTCCAGAAGGGATATCATGTGCTCCGTCGGGGAGCATAGCGGAGATGACATCAGTTGTTTCGCCCGAGAGCATCTCCTGATGGTTTATCTTCTGCCCCTCCCTGGGCGTCCAATGTCTCCTGGCGGTTCATCCCCTGTCCACCTCAAACACCATCCCCTTCTGAACTGCTCGTTTTCCCGAGTTTTGGGCATCGGATGGTGTTTGCCAGGTATGGAGCAGTGTTGTCACCGGGAGAGGAGTTGTTGCTGTTGTTCCCCCTCCTCTTCCTTTTGAATTTTATAGTCATCCTTGTTGTTAGATGCATCTTTACGATAAGAGGTAGTCGGGGTCTTCGAACGGAATTATTACGTCCATGTGTTCCCCCAGTTGATCTCATCTGTTAATGATTACGAGGATAAAGGATCGAGAGGTTTCCACCGCGGCTGAAGATTCAAGGATTTCGACCATAACGAGTATGGATCCCCGCTCATTCACTACTGGAAGACGGTTTCGAGCCAAGCGACATTGCGGGAATGATGAAGTGATAAAGAAAAGCCCGAGTAGAGGAGTGTTCTCCTTTACCGGATCCCCTGGTTGTACCTTTGTATTCCTTCGAGGTGTTGGCCTCAATGTATTTCCCATACAAATGAAGGAAAATATTCGTTACCTTTGATGTGCAAATGCTTGTATTAATACTCCAATGTCTCGCTTGTTCCCTTTATCTGGTAGGTCGTGTTAACCCTCTGTCTTTGAGCCTCCTCCCATTCTCGAGTAGAGGTCGTAGGGGTCGTGGAGACCTTGGTTGGGTGTCTGAGGCGCACAGACTAAACCTAAGTACTTCGGGTGTTCGCAGCACCACAAGGTACTAAGCTGTTGATTCTTGGTTTGGCGTCCATAGCGCCCAGACCAAGCCTAAGTACCTCGGGCTTCCGCAGCACCATGAGGTATTAGAGTTTTGATTCTTGGTTGGGCGTTTGTAGCACCCAGACCAAACCTAAGTACCTCGGGCATCCGCAGCACCGTGAGGTATTAGGGTTTTTATTCGTGGTTGGGCGTCCGTAGCACCCAGACCAAGCCTAAGTACCTCAGGCATCCGCAACACCGTGAGGTATTAGGGTTTTTATCTTGGTTGGGCATCCGTAGCACCCAAACCAAGCCTAAGTACCTCGGGCATCCGCAGTCTGCAGCACCAGAGGTATTAGGATTTTGATTCTTGGTTGGGCGTTCGTAGCACCCAGACCAAGCCTAAGTACCTCGGGCATCCGCAGCACCACGAGGTATTAGGGTTTTGATTCTTGGTTGGGCGTCCGTAGCACCCAGACCAAGCCTAAGTACCTCGGGCATCCGCAGCACCGCGAGGTATTAGGGTTTTGATTCTTGTTGGGCGTCCTTAGCACCCAGACCAAGCCTAATTACCTCAGGCATCTGCAGCACCACGAGGTATTAGGGTTTTGATTCTTGGTTGGGCATCCGTAGCACCCAGACCAAGCGTAAATACTTTGGGCATCCGCAGCACCGTGAGGTATTAGAGTTTTTATTCTTGATTGGGCATCCATAGCACCCAGACCAAGCCTAAGTACCTCGGGCATTCGCAGCACCGCGAGGTATTAGGGTTTTGATTCTTGGTGATATGTTGGCACTTTGGAGAGGGCACCTTTCTTTATTATATGAATTAGCTGCAAGGCAGCAAGAATACATAGGCGGGTACACAATATGCAAGGTAAATCTTATCGGGGACAAGAGGGTCGGAGACAGTTGGCTTGCTCTGGCCTCTTAAGCCTTTTGTTCTTGTCCTCCTATGCACGACCGCTTCCTCCAGTTAGTTTTCTGGAGCCCTCAGGTTTTTCCGATATTCTGATCTGACTTCCCCAATATAACATCGTCGAGACACCAGCTGGTCCCCTTTGACTTCAGCCACTCGGTTGCCTATGAGGAATTTTATCTTCTGGTGGTAGACAGAGACCACCGCCTGAAAGACACTGAGCGTCGGACGACCCAAGATGGCGTTGTTGGATGAAGGAGCATCCACAATCAAGAAGGGTGTCCTCCTAGTCCTTTCAAGTGCGTCGCTGCCCCAATGATAGCGATAGGGTGATTTTCCTTATCGGCTATCCTCGATACCCAGTGAAGTCGAACAGTGGGGTCGAGACCGGGAGTAGCTCATCCTCGTCGATTTGCATATGATCCAGAACCACCTTGTACAGGATGTTCACAGAACTTCCTGTATCCATGAAGATGCGCTTAATGTTGATGCAGTCTGACCCTGATTGTTGTTTTGGTGTTGACATCGATTTTAGTTTAGGTTGATTATGATGATTATGATTAAGTCCTGGTCGGGGATCAGGCATGGTATGGAAAATCCTAGCTTGGAGGGCTAGGTGTTGGAAAATCCTAACCTGGAGGGTTAGGTGTTGAAAATCCTAGCTTGGAGGGCTAGGTGTGTGAAAAGTCCTAATTCGGAAGAGGTGGGTGAAAAGTCCTAGCTTGGAGGGCTGGGTGAAAAGTCCTAACTTGGAGGGTTAGGTGAAAATTCTCATCTTGGAGAGTTAGGTGAAAAAGTCCTGGCTTGGAGGGTCAGGTCCTAGCTTGGTGGGCTAGGCTTGGAAAGTCCTAATCCGGAAGAGTTGGGTGAAAAGTCCTAGCTTGGAGGGCTAGGTGAAAAGTCCTAACTTGGAGGGTTAGGTGCAAATTCCCAACTTGGAGGGTTAGGTGAAAAATCCTTAGCTTGGAGGGCTAAGGTGGATGAAACCCTAGCTTGGAGGGCTAGGTTGGAGCCCCTGGATCGGTCTGGTGACAGATCCAGCGATGACTGATCAGTCTGGTGACCGATCAGGGAGTATGCGTTTCACCCACTGCTTTGCTCCTGATCGGTCTGGTGACCGATCAAGGAGCAAACAGTGAGGTTGAGTTTCCTTGCTGAACTGCTCCTGATCGGTCTGGTGACCGATCAGGATCACTGTGCAGAACGTTCTGGAGAACGATCCATCATCGCAAGTTCCTCTCTATGATCGATCAGGACGGAGCCTGATCGGTCTGGTCACGACCTGATCGGTCTGGTGACCGATCAGGAGGTTTCCTGATCGGTCCGGTGATCGATCAGGAGGTCTGGACTGCGAAGCTCAGAAATCGCCCGATAAAGGGGTGGATCGGACGGGTGATCGATCCACAACCTGGGATCGGTCTGGTGATCGATCCAAGAGAGTCCCAAAGAAATCGCGATTTCTAATTGAGCGTTGGGGACCGATCAGGATGGAGCCTGATTGGTCTGGTGACCGATCAGGAGTCTCTCTGATCGATCCGGTGACCGATCACTTTAATTCAAAATGCACTGTCAGACGCTCTGATCGCGTCTGAACGTATCCGATTCTCTGCGCTTAACATCTGATATATGATTTGCTGTTTGATATGCTACTCTAACACGCTGATTAAGCTGCAGGTGACAGGGAAGGATTCAAACACTCAAGGAGAAGTCAATGGAGGCTTTTCTTGGAGCAGGCTTGTCTGTTTTCCATCTCAGGTTGCAACGGCTGGAGCTGCAGACTGGAGCTGCCGACTGGAGCTTGGCTGAGGGGAGCTCAGGAAGTCCAGGGAGGGCTCAGTGGCAGCTGGTGTTGGCAGGGAAGCAGCTGGAGGCTGCAGGAGATGCTGTCACCTGGTGCTGAGTGGAGAAACAAACTGGCGGAAGAAGGCTTCGTTGAAGCAGAGTTCTAGAGTTCGTGAACTGACTTCTTGCTGCACTTTTGTGTTCTCCACATCTTGTTTGCGTGTTCTGAAGTTCCATCATCTTGAGCAAACAACTACAATCTGTGAAGCAACTATTCATTACTTGAGCGCTTGAAGGAGGGAACAAGAAGCTCCGAGTCCAACAGCGAGAAGACACGAGGAGAAGGCTCTCACGTGAGATCGTCGCTGGTGGAGCTCTGAGGGAGCTTGCTGTGTTCTTGTCTTTGCTAAGTGCTAAGTAAGATCTTTCTTATTGTTTCATTGTGCTTAAACTTAAATCTGTGATTGAAACGCTATGGAGAGGTTTCTCCACCGAGAAGGAGGTTGCTTTCTATCCGGTGATAACCGGGGCTTGATCTGCCGACGATCAAGGGATCGCCCACCTTAAGGGCACGCCAAGGAGTAGGGGCAAGTTATCCCCGAACCTTGTAAACCCTCCTTGTTAACGATCTTGCTAGTTGTGTTTGTTTGTCTTCGTTTTCTGTCTTTGTTTTCTGCACTGCTTTGTTTCCATTGTTTCTTCCGCTGTGCTACTAATAAGGTTGAGTGCAGAAATTTGATAAGTGCCAAAGGTCAAAGTGTTTGGCTATATTCACCCCCCCCTCTCTAGCCATCCGGGTTCCAACAACTGGTATCAGAGCTTGGGGCTCTGTTTTTGCGGATTAACAACCGCGAGCTACATCCATGGCATTGAGGGAAGACTTCTCCACCACCCGACCTCCATTCTTCGATGGCACTGATTTCCAATATTGGAGATCGAAGATGGAATATTACTTAAAGATGTACATCAACACTTGGTTCGCGGTGAAGGAGGGATTCACTCCTCCTAAGGATGATGAAGGCAAAGAACTTGAGTCGTGGAGATGGACTGCCGAACAAACTCGAAAGAGTGAAGCCGACGCGAAGGCGGTTGTCACTCTACAATGCGGCATGAACAAAGACCAACTCATCAAGGTTGGTCCTTTCACAAGTGCAAAGGACTTGTGGAACAAGCTCATCGAGCTCCACGAGGGCACCCGAGATTCAAGAATCGCAAAGAGGGATTTGTTCCTCAACCAACTCCAAAATCTCTCCATGAAGGAGAATGAAACGGTAAGTGAGCTCCATAGCCGGTTCAAGGAAGTCCTCAATGGGCTTCATTCGATTGATGAAAAGGTCGAGAATCGCGACCTTGTGAGGTATGTACTAAAAGCATTTCCAAGGAATGCTTTGTGGTCACCCATGGTGGATGCCTACAAAGTATCCAAGAATTTATCCATTGTTAAGTTAGATGATTTGTTTTATGAAATGGAATTGCATGAAATGGCTAACAAAGGCCCCAAGGAGAAGGGGATTGCCTTAGTTGCAGGGGACCGATCCAACAAGAAGAAGAAGGAGAAGAAGAAGGAGAAGGAGGTCTCTTCATCTTCATCCTCTTCCGAATCCGAGTCTGATTCCGAGGAAGATGGCAGCAGCTCCTCATCCTCCGAGATGGAAAACTTTGTGAGAAGGATGATGAGAAGGAGTCGACGCCTCAGAGTAAAGGTAACTCTAGTGAAGCTAAACTTGATAAGACCAATGCTTCTTGCTTTGAGTGTGGTAGGAAAGGGCATTTCAAGAATAAATGCCCAAAACTAAAGAAGGAGGAGAAATCCAAAAAGAAAGAAGAAAAATTCAAGAAGAAGAAGAAGGCCTTGAAGGCCACTTGGGATGAGTCATCCTCAAGCTCATCCGATGAAGAGAAGGAGGAGAAGAGCACAAGGCATGTGACACTCATGGCATTGGGAGATCAAGAGAGCAGTGATGAATCTTCCAACTCATCAAACGCGGCTTCATCATCTTCAGATGATGAAGAGGTAACTTCTCCCGAACGTGAAAAGTGTTATAGAGCAATTGCATGTTTAACTAGTATGCTTAAGAAGTCAAAAATAAGGTTAAAGCATTGCAATTAGAAATTGATCAATTGAAATTATCTAGGGATGATAACATTGATGATTTGCATGTTGAATTGTTAGAGGATGAGATTAAGTCTTTGAAACTTGAGGTTGAAAATTTAAAATCCTCTAAGGTTGAGGATGTAAATGGTTTGCATGATGAGTTGCTAGTAGAAGAAAACCAATCATTAAAGAGTGAAGTTGAGAGACTCAAGAATATTCTTGAGAAGTTCTCAACTAGCTCTAAAACCCTAGACATGATCTTGAATGCCCAAAGGGCAGTCTACAATAGGGCCGGTATTGGTTACCATCCCAAAGAACCCTCATTCGTATCCTTGATGTCTAGGACTGATATGAGACAATCTAGGACACCCAAGGGTCAAAAGAAAGTTGTCAAGGCATGGGTGCCTAAGTCTTGTTTAGTTGACGCTTTAGGTCCCAAGGTTTGGGTACCTAAAACTTCTATTTTTCGAATTGTGTAGGTTATTATTGAGGGGGAGCATCTATCAACTTGGTTCGTTGATAGTGGATGCTCCAAACACATGACCGGGGATAGATCATTGTTTACCACACTTCACAAGAAAAGTAGAGGTAATGTTTCATTTGGTAACAATGGTAGTCTTAAGGTCATAGGAATAGGAGACATTCAAATATCCGAATGTCTTAGAATTTCAAATGTCCTTCTAGTCAAGGAGATGAAATTTAATCTCCTAAGTGTCAGTCAATTGTGTGACACGGGTTACACAATTGATTTTCAGCCAAGTCAATGTCTAGTTAGACGACATGACACTTTGGACACGGTACTAGTAGGAACAAGAGTAGACAATATCTATCAAGTTTTTTTTAAAAGTGCTACTAATGTTTCTGCTAAGTGTTTCATGTCAAAAGAAGAAGAGTCCACCCTTTGGCACCAGAGGCTAGCACATGTGAACATGAAGAACATCCGGAAGTTGGCCAACAAGGGATTAATTCGTGGCTTACCAAGCATCAAGTACGAAAAAGATAAACTTTGTGATGCATGTCAAATGGGTAAGCAAATAAAATCTGCACATAAAGGTAAAAGCGTTGTAAGTACATCTACCACTTTAGATTTACTTCACATGGATCTATTTAATTGTAGTACTATCATATCATTGAATGGAAGTAGGTATTGCTTTGTGATCATTGATGATTTCACTAGATATATATGGACTTACTTTTTGAAACATAAGGATCAAACCTTAGATGTTTTCATTTCTTTTTGTAGAAGAGTTGAAAATGAAAATTCTCAACTATTAAGACAATAAGAAGTGATCATGGAGGTGAATTTCAAAATCAGAGATTTTTAGAATTTTGTCAGGATAGAGGGTATAGACATGAGTTCTCTACTGCTAGAAAACCACAACAAAATGGTGTTGTAGAGAGGAAGAACCGTGTTCTACAAGAGGCTGCACGAAGCATGCTTAATGAGTACTCACTCCCGAGTTACTTATGGGCTGAAGCTGTAAATACAGCTTGCTATGTGCAAAACCGGGTCCTCATTCATAGGTTTTTAGGAAAGACTCCCCATGAACTTTGGTTTGGGAAACCACCTACAGTTAAACATCTTCGGGTGTTTGGTTGTAAAGTGTTCATCCTAAACACCAAGGACCACCTTGGAAAGTTCATGGCAAAGGCTGATGAAGGGATACTAGTCGGGTACTCCCTCGTTAGCAAAGCCTATCGAGTCTACAACAAGAAGTCTAGACTGGTTGAAGAGTCTTCTGATGTTGTATTTGAAGAAATTCCAAAAGTCAATGGTCAACCAGAAGATGAAGTCCAATTCGAACTTAGGAGACTAAGTTTGAATAAAAGTCCAAATGTTGTTGATGGTGATGAATCCGATGACGGTGAGCCTAGACAATCCATAGATTAGCCGGATCCTGAGCCTGAACTTGTGTCTAGTGAGCCCATTCACGAAGCACCACCAACACCAAGGCAAACTAGATTAGCCTCTAGCCATCCCCAAGATCAAATTATTGGAGACATTCATCATGGGGTTAGAACTAGATCATTCTTCCGGAATGAGGCTAATGTAGTTGCCCTAATTTCCGAAATTGAACCTAGAAAAATTGATGAAGCATTAAATGATCCCGATTGGATTATTGCAATGCAAGATGAACTAGGGTAATTCGAAAGGAGTCAAGTTTGGGACTTAGTCCCTAAACCTAAGAAGACCACCATCATTGGAACCAAATGGGTCTTCAAAAACAAATTGAACCATAAGGGAGAAATCATTAGAAACAAGGCACGCTTTGTAGCCAAGGGCTATAGTCAAGTTGAAGGTCTTGATTATGATGAAACCTATGCTCCCGTGGCACGATTAGAATCCATTCGATTGATGCTAGCATTTGCAGCACATCGTGGCTTCAAATTATACCAAATGGATGTCAAATCGGCCTTTTTAAATTGTCTAATAAGAGAAGAGGTCTACGTCGAACAACCACCGGGGTTTGAGAATTCCGAATTTTCAAACCACGTGTTCAAGCTCAAAAAGGCACTTTATGGCCTTAAACAAGCACCCCGGGCTTGGTATGAGCGGTTGTCGACATTCCTAATTGAGAAGGGCTTCGTTAGAGGC
>JAGFNQ010000153.1:989365-1060962 GCA_024364735.1 Boesenbergia rotunda | reverse complement strand
ATAGGTTGGACTAAGAAATAAACATTATAAGAAAAGTAATAGTCTCAGATTTGGAACATGGAATATAGGAACTCTCACTGGTAAAACAATGGAGGTAGTAGATACAATGATTAGGAGAAAAATTAGTATTTTGTGTGTGCAAGAGACAAAATGGGTAGGTGAGAAGGCAAAAATGATAGAGAACTCGGGTTTTAAGTTATGGTATACAGGAAAGAGTAAAACAAGAAATGGAGTGGGTATTTTTGTAGATAGTTCTTTAAAAGATGAAGTGTTGGTTGTAGTTAGAAAGGGGATAGAATTATAGCTCTCAAGATAGTAGTGGCGAAAGAAGTTGTGAACGTAATTAGCATATATGCACCTCAAGTAGGATTAGATGAAGAAACTAAATCAAGATTTTGGAGCGATTTAGATGAGGTATTACAAAACATTCCGCCAAATGAAATGATTTAATAGGAGGCGATCTAAATGGACATGTCGGAGCGAAAAATGAAGAATATGAGAGAGTACATGGGGTTATGGGTTTGGAACAAGAAATGAAGAAGGAAAAACTATATTGGGATTTTGCGATAGCATATGACCTTATACTAGCTAATACATTTTTTAAGAAAAAAGAAGAACACTTGATCACATTCAAAAGTGGGAATAATAAATCACAAATTGATTATTTATGGTTAGGAAGAGAGATAGGAAGATTTGTAAAGATGTAAGGTTATCCCTGGAGAAAGCTTAACTACCCAACATAGATTAGTAGTGTTAGATATACGCCTTAGTTATAATATTAATAGAGGAAAAATATACACGACTCCTAGAATTAAGTGGTGGAAGTTAAAGGATGGGAAGCAAAACATCTTGAAGGAGAAGGTAGGAATACAAGCATTAGATGAAATATATAGCGACTCTAATACGACATGGGATAAGATGGTATCAAAGTTGAAATAGTAGCTAAGGATGTACTCGGTGAGTCAAAGGGCATGCACCACCAAGGAAGGAATCTTGGTGGTGGAATGAGAAAGTACAAGAGAAAGTGAAAGAAAAACGAATAGCTTATAAGGAATTATATATTTGTAAGAACGAGGAAAACTTAAAAAAATATACAATAGCCAAGAAAGAGGCTAAGAAAGCAGTGAATGAAGTAAAAAATAAAACTTTTGAACGATTATATCAAAATTTAGATACAAAAGAAGGGGAAAGAGACATTTATAAAATAGCTAAAGCAAGAGAAAGGAAACAAGAGACCTTAGTCAAATAAGATGTATTAAAGATGAATGCGATAGAGTACTAGTAAATGATAGCGAAATAAAAGAGCGGTGGAAGATTTACTTTCATCAACTTTTTAATGAAAGTTTAGGGGACAACTTGACTTAGGCAATTTAAGTATTTCAAATGAGTATAGAAATTTTAATTTTCATCGGAGAATTCAAACTTCAGAAGTAGAACAAGCTTTGAAAGGGATGCAAAATGGAAAGGCCGTGGGACCGGATGATATCCCAATCGAGGTATGGAAATGTTTAGGGAAAAAAGGTATTGAATGGCTTACAAAATTATTTAATTTAATATTGAAAACAAAAAAAATGCCTAATCAATGGAGGGTAAGTAGTCTGGTTCCCTTATATAAGAACAAAGGAGACATACAAAATTGTGCAAACTATAGGGGTATTAAATTAATGAGTCATACCATGAAACTTTGGGAAAGAGTAATAGAAAAAAGATTGAGGAAGGAGACCACGGTAACCGAAAATCAATTTGGGTTCATGCCTGGAAGGTCGACAATAGAAGCTATACATCTTCTTAGGCAATTAATTGAAAAATATCGGGAGCAAAAGAAAGATCTACACATGGTATTTATTGATTTAGAAAAAGCTTATGATAGGGTACCAAGAGAAATTATATGGAGAATTCTAGAAAAGAGAGGCGTTAGCGTAACATATATTGACCTAATTAAAGATATGTATGAAAATGTAACGACTAGAGTGAAGACTTCAGGTGGATTGACTGAAGCATTTCCAATAAGGATAGGGTTACATCAAGGATCAGCTTTAAGTCCCTATCTTTTTACACTAATCATGGATGAACTCACTAGGCACATTCAAGATACAGTGCCATGGTGCATGTTGTTTGCAGATGATATTGTTTTGATAGATGAGACACGTGAAGGAGTAAATGCTAAACTAGAATCTTGGCGGGAAACTCTAGAAATGAAAGGTTTAGGCTTAGTAGAGTAAAGACTGAATATATGGAATTTAAGTTTAGCAATGCTAGACGTAGTGAAACAATTGTTAAGATAGGAGATGATGAGTTGTCTAAAATCGAGAACTTTAAGTATTTAGGATCGTTCTTGCAAGTGATGGAGGAATTGAGAGAGATGTCTTACATAGAATACAAGCAGGATGGTTGAAATGGAGATTAGCATCGGGTGTCTTATGTGATCGTAAAGTACCTCTAAAACTTAAAGGGAAGTTCTACAAAACGGCAGTTAGACCTGCTATGTTATATGGTGCTGAATGTTGGGCTATGACTCGGGCACATGAGCAAAAGATGAAAGTTGTAGAGATGAGGATGTTAAGGTGGATGTGTGGACATACGAGGATGGATAGAATAAGGAATGAGAGTATTAGAGAGAAAGTCGGAGTTGCATCTATTGAAGAAAAACTTCGGGAGACACGTTTGAGATGGTACGGACATGTACTTAGAAGACCAATAAATGCCCCTGTTAGACGATGTGAAACTATGATAAATACGCACATTAAAAGAGGGAGAGGAAGACCAAAAAAGACTTGGTTGGCAACAATAAAACAAGATAAATTTTATTTAAATCTAGATGATGATATAGTAGGGGATAGAACTCAATGGCGTAAAAGGATCCATATAGCCGACCCCACCTAGTGGGATAAGGCTTTGTTGTTGTTGTTGTTGTAGTCTCAACTTTTGATTACTGATATAAAGGGTACCATTTTGTACGCATGTACTATAGAAATATCATGTGACTTATTTAGGGTTTGGTTGACATTAGATATCCTATCTAATAGATTAGTTGCATGTTTTGTATTGATTGAATGCATGTGTATCATATTGTTTGCATGGTTTTGGTTTGATTAAGATTGTGCATACTAGTGACATGCACCATAGCATTATTTGTATACCGACGACCACTGGCTCCCTTGTGGTTGAGATGAGTCATCGGTCATATTTCCTGTTGTGTCATACTCAGTTAGAGTTGTGTGCAGACAGTTGATACTCCCCAGGTGTTAGGAGTTCTCACCGGTATTTTTGGATTTTACACATTTATTATAGTTTTTCATCTATAGTCATAGGTATTATGGCTCCTCTGCATAGTCATAGGTTTTTGGAGCTTGTATCTTGTCCACCCGACCTATCCAATGTAACGGTAGTTAGTGTGCATATAGAGCAGGTCATTACATCATGTGCATATTATGCATTATGTATTTGTTTGTGTTTGCTGCATTTGTTTGAGCCATAATTGATGTATTTGATTGACATACATATTCGATTATGATTTACATTTATTATATGATCTGGATCTTATTGGTAGCACGAGCAGTTTATTGAGGTATTATGGAGATTTCTTATCATGTCCCTACATATTTCATTGGGTTTTCAAGTATGTTTATTCGTATAGATGTATTTGAGTTATGTTCTTTATTCCAAAGACTGTATATTTGTTTCTATATGCTTATTTTATCCTTTTTATATATCATGCATTTATCTATTTTTACACCCGCAGAATTCGCCCGGACTCACCACCCTCGTTCTTCTTTTTGTTTCAGGTAGTGGATAGCTATATCTCGTGCCGCTAGGAGAGGATCCACCTGCCAGTCCCTCGCTGGAGTGTATTTTTATCATTTTCGTACTTTTATATTATTCTTATCGTATATGTGTCGCTCTAGTTTTGTTTTCATTTCGGATGGTATTTGATTTTTCTACATACATGTATTTATTTATTTCCATTGGACTCTTGGTTTGCTACATTTTAGTTTACAGAGATTTATTTATTATGTTTATCATTGATTATGTATATTATTTAACTGTGTGGTTGTAATTGTGTGAATGTCAGTCGAGTGTGGTTGTACTAATTATATATTGAGATGCATATATATTAAGTTTTAGATTGTCCGTCTTATAGGAGAGATGTTGTTCGATTTTTGAGAAAACATTGGCCTCCGGGGGCGTGATAATTTAGTAGTATCAGAGTCATGTTTACGAGTGTAGCCTAGGAGTTTCTTTTTGGATTTTTGTAGAGTTTATCTGATACCAATTTAGTGGTATCAGAGCATAGGTTGTCAAGGTAATTTAGGATATTTATGGAGTTGTATGGAGTTTACTTGATATCGATTTATTTGTTATTTGATTTTACGAGAGTCTTTGAATTTTTGAAATTTTTTGTGTTTTGGGATTTTCAGAATTTTACGGAGTCTATTTGATATCAAACCATTTGGGTATCAGATGCTCAGGTTTGGGTATATGTCTAGATCCTTCGGAGTCGTTTTCTCGACTGTGATGTATTTGGGACTTGGCAGTGATGGATTTTTCAGGCGACGAGCAAGTATGTTAAAAAAAATCTTAATAGTTATTTTATTTTAATAATATTTGATTATATCTTAATAGGTATGTGACACCATATCGGGTTGATTCCACCTTGTAGACATGGTCTGGGATTACCACCTAGGCGGGTACGTGGGTCAATGAGGGCTGAGACTGCCGATCTAGTGGCAGGGTCTCCGGAGAGACCAACTGAGGTAGCACCTGTCACTCAAGGACAGACTCATCAGGGTGTTCCCGGGGGTCAGGATCCCTAGTCAGTGGGGGTTCCTTCCCCAATTCAGCCATCGGTTCTCACTGTTCCACTAGTGGTACCTACCCCGGTGTTTTCTCCAGTTATATCGAGGGCACCTACTCCCGTGATTCCCACTATTCCATTGATGGTACCTGCTACAGTAGGTCCCTTCAATTCCACCCGTGGCAGCTAACACTCCACTGTTCCTTCCGCAGTGTGGTCAGCCGTACCACCAATGGTGTCTATGATAGCTTTTTCAGTAGTACTGCTTGTGGTACTTGCCACCCCTATGGGCTATATTTTGGATAGATCACGGTTCCCTGCTTTAGCGACATCCATGAAGGGTCAGTTCACATTATTTCACGGGGAGTCAGATCCGTGTGTAACCCACTCTTAGATTGAGACCATGGAGGGTACTTTCCGTTATATAACATGCGCAGATTGGGAGAGGACAGAGCTTGCTGCATATCACCTGCGCGATGAGGTCGCCACTTGGTGAGCTATGCAAAGTACAATCATTGACAAGCAGCACGTCACATGGGCTACTTTCCGAAGGCATTTGAGAGTCAGCACTTTTCAACCGCATATCGGATGGCTAGATGACATGAGTTTGAGTCTCATACAGGGGGACCGTACAGTTATGCAGTGTAATGCAGAGTTTAATGAATTAACTGAGTATTGTCCGCAGCTTATTGCAGAGGATCGGGAGTGGATGTAGTAGTTTACTAAGGGGCTTTTCGTGTATATTCAGGTGGGGATGATTGGCTTAGGCACGACATCCTATCAAGAGGCACTAGACAAGGTTCTTCTTATCGAGATGACCTGGCTGAGGGTTTAGAGGGAGAAAAAGAAGAGTAAGCAGTTAGCACAGGAGACAACATAGACTCAGCGACATCAGAGTACTGGATAGAAACGTAGTAGGAGTCAGAATTCATAGAATACTCTTGAGGCGGATTCCCATTTCCAAAAGATAGCGTGTGCAGCGGGACCTTCTCATTCCTCTTAGCAGGGTTGGGAGTAGGCCAAAGATAGATTTCATTGTTTTCGGTGTGGGTCTAGGGAACATGGTAAGGCAGAGTGTCTAGTAGGTCAAAATGTATGTTACTCTTGCAAGTTGCCAGAGCATCAGAGCAAAGATTGTTCTCTTAAGACACAACATGAGGCTGTAGTGGTCCCCATTCAGGGCAGCAGAGACCATAGGGAGGTGGTTGGAAGAAGCAGACAACACACCAATAGCAATAGGTGGTACCTTCACCTATTCAGGTCTACTGTATGCCTAGGCATGAGCACGTCTCCACACCAGTGGCACCCCAGTATTCCATGACGAGGTCTCATCATCAACTATACCCAGCCTACCTGTTCATAGGAGTCCTAGAACCAATTATGTGATGATTGACTAGGGACATTTTGTATCATATTCTATCATTAATAAAGGCATGTTTGGTTATTATACTTACTTTGTATTTGTGTCAAATAACTAAGTATAATAATGTCCTTGTGTAGTAGGTTTTATCTGCATCATATCGATTGGTTGAATCGATAGTGAGATGATGTAAGAACACTACACTAAACTATTCCTAGTCAAGCATTAATATTCAAGGACAATATTAATGCATGGAGACTAGCATGTAGGTCAACTGATGACTTAAGCTCACAAGTCATGGATATGTGATATCAAGTTGACACATTGATATACATTGGAGAATGTGTACTGAATTGACCCGCCATGAGAAAGTTTCATAGATTGTCATATGAGTGTCATAAACTCTCTCATGTGACTATTAGTATAAATAGTCCTTAGACCTAAAGTCACTACGGTTCCCTACATAAGGAGTTATGTACTTTGGTATCGTCAAACGTCACCCGTAACATGGTAGACTATAAAGGCGATCACTGGGTATGTAATGAATTATGTGGAGGGATGTGAGTGATGTAGATGAGATCTATCCCTCCCATATGACATGAGTGATATTTGTGGGCCCCTTGATCGAGTAGGACTGCTAAAACGCATGACCATGCTCGAATGAGTCAATATGAGATATTGAGCTCATTTGTTTGAGTGAGTCTACTCGGGGATCAAGAAACACAAGATTGACTAAGGATGACACGGTCTATGCCTCATTGGTCAATCTAGATATCAAGGATAGAAGGACAAGGTCATACATTATCATAGTCACGGAGGTTTAGTCAGATCTCGACTTTTCTTGTTACTTGGGTAGCAATGATGCATTGCTAGATGCCGCTCATTGCTTATGTGTCTAAAGTGTTTAGGCGCATTGTCAACGTCACGAGAACCTATTGGGTCACACACAAAGGACACAATGCTTCGGAAAATCTGATCGGTAGACTGAGCTAGGAGCTCGGCAGACTGAGTCGGGAGCTCGGCACTCGGCAGACTGAGCTAGGAGCTCGGCAGACTGAGTCGGGAGCTCGACACTCGGCAGACTGAGTGGGAGCTCGGCAGACTGAGTCGGGAGCTCGGCACTCGGCAGACTGAGCTAGGAGCTCGGCAGAATGAGTCGGGAGCTCGGCACTCGACAGACTGGGCTGGGAGCTCGGCAGACTGAGCTAGGAGCTCGGCAGACTGAGTCGGGAGCTCGGCACTCGGCAGACTGAGCTGGGAGCTCGCAGACTGAGTCGGGAGCTCGGCACTCGGCAGACTGAGCTAGGAGCTCGGCAGACTGAGTCGGGAGCTCGGCACTCGGCAGACTGGGCTGGGAACTCGGCAAACTGGGTCGGAGCTCGGCAGACTGGGTCGGGAGCTCGGCACTCGGGAGACTTGGTCGGGAGACCTAGTCGGAAGCCCGAGAGGCCCAGCCGGAATTGCATGTGAAGGAAAGAGAAAAGTCTCTCTTTATTGGATGAAGAGAAGGTGAAGAGTCACATGAAAAGATGTGCTCTTTATTGGCTTTAATGAAGGGAAGTCAAAGAGACAAAAGACTCTTCATATTCATGAGATGAATATAAAAGAGGCTCTAGTCATTTTGAATAGAGTAAGTGTGCTTTTCTTCTTCCCTTCCTCTCTTCTTCCTTTCCTCCCCTCTTGGCTGAAACCAGTGTGGTTTCTTGGTGGTCTTGTGAACTACCTCAAGTTGCTAGCACAACTAAGGTAGTTCTTCCCGAAGTTGAGAGATTGTGTCCGTGTGGATACGAATAGAGGTACGGACACTTGAACGTGCAAGATATTCGGCACATCTTGGACTAGCGGGATAAGCAAAGGGCACACTCCAAAGGTATACACTTTAGATAGATCTATTAGATAGATGAACTTTGTATGAGTTTTTCTTTCGCATGGATCGCTCGAGGATTCTTGTTTCCGCTGCGTTTTTGTGTTTTGGTGCCGGGAGAACCCAACACTACCAACCTTCAGTTTATCAGCCTCAGAATATGGTCGAAGCTACAAGTTAGCCTCAGTAGATGGTCGAAGCAACAATTTATCAGTCTTAGTAATCGGTCGGACCTTCAACACCTCAGCATATACGGCCAGTTGCAGTTCAGATGATTCAGCCGCAGCCTATTCAGATGATGCCATCATCAATTTCGGAGATGGATGAGGTTCATATTGTTACCAGAGAGGAGGCATAGCAGGCCGATAGATTAATATTCCATGGTAAGTTTTATTTATGTGTTTTCTGCTGAGTTATTGATAGATATTGATAGTCTGCAGTTCTATATATCACAGACATTCATAAGAAAGAGCAGTAGGATACTCACATGTAGGTCACAGTTTGTATTTGGGTCTTTACCATTCGGAGAGGTAGGGAATAGTTCCCAATTTAGTAGATTTGTAGATCGGTTCCTATATTAAATGATTAGGTATTTACTATCTTAGTATTAGTATAGTAGATAACTCATTTGATTCATAATTATTGTCGAGGTTGACCATGGGAGTGATTCATTGACTCGTTACGGGTATGACCTAGTAGCTCCAATTGTCGAATCGGGAAACTAAGGCTAAACCTGTCAACAACTTATTGGAGGTTAAGGATTTCATCCTTTGAGGTGCGTAGTGTTGATTTTCACTCAGTATTTATACTGTATATGAAAGGTTAGCACCTGCATGGTTTAATAGCGAAATTTGGAGGACCAAATTTTTATTAGTGGGGGAGAATATAAAATATGATATATAAAAAAATACCATAAATAAGGGTTAACATTAGAAATAACCTTATAGAAAATGTTAGAAATTTTTTCAAATTTTTTTAAAAGGTTTGCGAGGATAAATGGGCACAGGATGGACTATTTCCAAATTATTTGAGAAAAAATTTAAATTTTTGAAATTTACGATATATATACGGTAAATTAGAGATAAATCCCTAATCCAAAAGTTGGCTTTGTGTCCGCTCCCCAGGTAAGGAAACAAATGTTTTAACTCTCTACTTTTTAGTTTTAACTCTCCAATACATAAATTTACTAATATACCCTTCTTACTTTTCCCGCTTTTGGTTTTCCCGCATTTCTTCTCCCGCAGCTTCGTTTTCCCCTGTTTTCTTCCCGACACAATCTCGGCGTCCTTCACCGGCGAAATCAAGCCAGCTTCCTCTCCTCAATTTCCTTCTCCCGCGAGTTCTTGACGATACATTCTCGGCGTCCTTCACCGGCGAAATCAAGCCAGCTTCCTCTCCTCAATTTCCTTCTTCCCAAATTTCTTGACGACTTAATCTCGTAAACCCTAATCAGCGAAATTAAGGCAAGTCGACCATTTTCCTCTCCCCCATTTCTTCCCGACACAATGTGAAGCAAGATTATAGCCGTGTAGATCCATCAACCCACCGACGAGGAGACTGAATCAAGCTTTGTCGCCGGAGATAGAGTTGAAGCCAGGCATTTTTTGTAGATTTTTTATCTATTAGTCGGAACTCTCTAATTATCATCTTTCTTATTTCCCTATTCGTTTAAACAAAGATTAGTGATTGATTAAGTACAACTTCGCCCTATTATGAGTATATTATTACTATTCCTATGAGATTTCAATTTATCAATACTATTTGCATCATTCTTTAAAAATTTAAGAATTTCTTGATTATAGATAAGTGGTGAGAGGGAGGTAAATAGGCAATTGTCAGCAATTGCCATTTCTATAGATAAATAGACAATTGTTCATGTTTAATGATGATATTAAATTTTTTCTATTATTATTAAATTGAATGTTTATTGTTTGTAAGTAGACAAATGTTAACTTGATTAATTTTCAGTTTACTTTATGGTCTAAATACTAAAATTGTGTTGGATATTTTGAGTAAGGGTTGAACAGAATCAAAGATGGTGAAGACTAAGAAAGAAGCAAAGATTAACAAAGATGCTAAAGAGGTTAACAGTGGGAAAAAAGCTCAGTTTCGGTGTTCACCTACTTTTTTTAGAGCTGTGATGGATGAAGTGGGACCGAAAATGACTGATAAGCAAAAGGAGAGTATTCAAAACACTCCATTTGGTATATCACTTAAGATGCCCAAATTGGCGATCAGCAGCTCCAGAGTTGATATAATTTTAAAAAGATTTCAGTTGCAATCTCATTCATTTGTGTTTGGTGAAAATATTGTTGTTCCCTTTACATCACCAGAGTTTTCCATTATTCTTGGCTTACGTTATGCAGGGCAACCAGTTGATTTAGATGTGAATTTGGAGTCTAAATTTGTTGCTCAGTATTTCTCTGGGAAAGTTGGCAACGTGACCAGAAGTGCAATCTATGATAGACTATCCTCTTTAGCTGGATCAGAGAGTAACTCAGATGTGGATGATTTTGTTAGGATGTTTATTTGTTTAGTGTTTAATTGTATCATTTTTCCTGTGGCCAACTACTCAACACCTCGATTCATTATGTCATACATTGATGACCTGACCACCTTCTTTGATTATTCGTGGGGAGATGCGGCTTATAGATTTTTGAGCAATCAAATTTTCAAATATATTGGAAAGGGTGATGTTAGAAGAAAGAAGTATTTAGATGGTTCAACTGTTGGATTGATGGTGAGTTTTTTTAGTATGCTTTTATTATGTTTTGTTCTGTTATACTAATAATTTTATTTATTTAGGCATGGTTATATGAAAGAATACCTTCTCTTGGAGTTGTACGTTCGCTACATACTTTTCCCAGGTTGTTCCGTTGGGGGGAAAGTAAGATACCTACCAAACCTGATTTAACGGAGAGATTATTGAATTCCATTGACTATAGTAAAGTAAGTTCATATTTTATAGTAGACATACTCAAATATGATGAATTGTAGTGACCTTTTAATTTTAATTGTGAAAAAGTGTTGTCCATTGTACCATTTTCGGATGAAGATATATTGTTTCATCAAAGGCGAGCAAGTTTTTCGGTAATATTATCAATAAATAAGTATTATGTTAAATAAAGTTGAGAAAATATTTATTTGCTATAAGAATCTTGTAATTTTTTCAGGGCTCGGAATGTGTTAAATGTGGTAGATTGATTGCTGGTACAAGTTGGGCCAATACTGAACCAATGGCAAAAGAGTTTGGTGGTGAGCCACAACCACAGACTGATGATATCAGTGAGTCAGAAGACAACAAAAGAGATGAAGTTAAAGACTCCATTGAAGGTGAAATTGCTGGGTTTGTTGAAGTGCCGGTTGAAAAGAATATTGCATTAGTAGAGCAATTTGTGTCCTCTATTGCAATGACGGTTAGGACAAGGGCAGACAGAATGAAGAAAAAAGGCTGAAATATATGTTACGCCACCGAGTACAACACCTAAACGTAGGAGGAAGGCGGACAAAGAGGTGTTAGCATCAGTTGTAGACCCAATAGTGCTGGAAATGGTAAAATAGAGTTAATTTTATTTATTTGTTGTTAACCATGTTTCTATTTTATTCTTATGTTCTTAAATCTATCTACATAGGGAGAGACGCCTATAGATGTTGCTACAATTGGAAGGGATGCTGTTGCGGATGTGATGAATAAATATAGAGAAACGAGAAATTTTTGTGGATATGAAGAAGCAACAGATGAAGAGCGAGAGATGGTAACAGAATATCTTTCTCGAGATAAGTTAGAGTATGTTAATCTTGTACATGTTTCCTTTTCTAGAATATTAGTCCTTTATAGTGAAATATTATATAAATTTTCAAATTTGCAGTGTGGTTGTGTGAGAGGAAGATAATGTGGTACTTGATGGCCTCCAATTCTGTGAATTCGTATTTCGTAATCCAGTTGGATCCGAAATTATTGATTGTTACATGAGAATAATGAGAAAGCAAAGTGTCAAGAAAGGGTTTGAAATTTTTGGCATGGACATGGGTGTTCAGGTTTGTGGTGTTCTTTGACTTTACAATTGAATTCTTTAATTTTTGTTTACAATGAGAAATATGACTCTATTTCTACATGTAGAGAGAAGTCCTTGATAAATTGGAAAGACATAGGAGTAATCGATTGCTGCGGAAGGGAGAGTATGAAGAATTTGTTGGAAAACTTACTTCAGTGACAAGGAATCAATTAAAACATCTCAATGAAGATTTATTTACAAGATGCAGATATATTATTTTTCCCTTGAACTATGGATGACATTGGTATCTGTTATTCTATTCAACAAGAGAAGGCAAATTCAAGACCATGAACTCCAAGCCTCATCCAGCTGCTTTCGGGACAGCCAAAGTTTATGTAAGTTTCATCATTTGTATTTCAATAACTCTTAAAACTTAAATTTCACAGCTGAATCAATATTTGCAGGCAGAATTTTTGGCTGGATACAAGAAAAATTCTCAGGCTTTGACATTGGGAAAATAACAGTAATGAAAATAAAGTGTCGTCACCAAGGCGAGACACTCGATTGTGGTGTTTTTACTTGTTTGTGGATTGAGTGTCTAGCGCTTGATGATGATGAAATATAGAATTATGAAAAAGAGGTAAAGATGGATGCGTATCGGGCACACATGGCAGCGATTATTCTGTCAGATAAAAATAGAATTATGAAGAAGTAGACTTTACTAATCCCATGTGATTATGAATTTTGGTGGAAACGTATATTTGTTGTAAGTTGGTGTATCTGCAGATATTCTCATCTTCATTACCTTTAGCTTATGTAATTATGGTTGTGAGTTGCTGAATGTTATGGAAAGTGGATGTTTTGTTATTGAAATATGGAAAATATGGAAAATATGTGATTATGGATGTTTTGTTGCTGATTATGGATGATTTGTTGTGAAAAAATTTATGCATGATTATGTGCTAAGTGATGTCAATGTGATCTTATTGGGCATTTCTTTTTCTGATGCATTCGACATTCTGTTTCATTTCTTAGTTGATGATTTTGATTGCTCTTCACTTGCATTTGATATGATCTGAGATTCAAAGTGTTCAGGTAGAGTATGTATTCTTACTTGCTTTTTGATATATATTCTTCACTTGCTGTGTTCGGTTATAAAACTTGTGGTGTTTTTATAGGTAGAGTATTTGTTGTTGTTGTTGTGTGAGTTTAGTTATAAAACTGAATGTTTGTTCAGTTATGAAAATAAATATTTGTTCAGTTATGAAACTCATTGTTATGATTTGTGTACTCTTTATGTGCATGACATATGTGGGATATACAAAAGAAATGCTGTCAGAATTTCAGCCGAAATTGAGTACAGATCAGCTGAAATTGAGTACAGATTGATGAAAATCGAGTACAAGGTTAGGAAACCTATACCTCTCTCATGATCTTGATGCAAAGTCCATTGTAGTTAGAGTCCAAGGTTAGGAAAACCAAGATAGGATCATGATATATGCCCTACTATTTGACTATCCAAGAGTTGATAAGGCCATGGAGATTTTGAGTACAAATTGATACAATTTCAGTACACATTGGCTGAAATCGAGTACAAATCAGCCCAAATTGAGTACAAATTGATGAAAATCGAATACAAGGTTAGGAAACCTATACCTCTCTAATGATCTTGATGCAATGTCCATTGTAGTTGAGTCGAAGGTTAGGAAACCAAAATAGGATCATGAGAGAGGTATCACTTACCTCTCTCATGATCTTGATGTAAAGTCCATTGTAGTTGAGCCGAAGGTTAGGAAAACAAGATAGGATCATGATATCTGCCCTATCATTTGACAATCCAAGAGTTGGCAAGGCCATGGAGATTTTGAGTACAAAACTATACAATTTCAGTACACATTAGCAGAAATCGAGTACAAATCAGCCCAAATTGAGTACAAATTGATGAAAATCGAGTACAAGGTTAGGAAACCTATACCACTCTCATGATCTTGATGCAAAGTCCATTGTAGTTAGAGTCCAAGGTTAGGAAAACAAGATAGGATCATGATATATGCCCTACTATTTGACTATCCAAGAGTTGGCAAGGCCATGGGGATTTTGAGTACAAATTGATACAATTTCAGTACACATTGGCTGAAATCGAGTACAAATCAGCCCAAATTGAGTACAAATTGATGAAAACGAGTACAAGGTTAGGAAACTTATACCTCTCTCATGATCTTGATGCAAAGTCCATTGTAGTTGAGCCGAAGGTTAGGAAAACAAGATAGGATCATGATATATGGCCTATTATTTGGCAATCCAAGAGTTGGCAAGGCCATGGGGATTTTGAGTACAAATTGATACAATTTCAGTACACATTGGCTGAAATCGAGTACAATTCAGCAGAAATTGAGTACAGATTGATGAAAATCGAGTACAAGGTTAGGAAACCTATACCTCTCTCATGATCTTAATGCAAAGTCCATTGTAGTTAGAGTCCAAGGTTAGGAAAACCAAGATAGGATCATGATATATGCCCTACTATTTGACTATCCAAGAGTTGACAAAGCCATGAAGATTTTGACTACAAATTGATACAATTTCAGTACACATTGGCTGAAATCTAGTACAAATCAACCCAAATTGAGTACAAATTGATGAAAATCGTGTACAAGGTTAGGAAACCTATACTTCTCTCATGATCTTGATGCAAAGTCCATTGTAGTTGAGTCGAAGGTTAGGAAAACAAAATAGGATCATGAGAGAGGTATCACTTACCTCTCTCATGATCTTGATGCAAAGGCTATTGTAGTTGAGCCGAAGGTTTGGAAAACAAGATAGGATCATGATATATGCCCTATTATTTGACAATCCAAGAGTTGGCAAGGCCATGGGGATTTTAAGTACAAATTGATACAATTTCAGTACACATTGGCTGAAATCGAGTACAATTCAGAAGAAATTGAGTACAGATTGATGAAAATCGAGTACAAGGTTAGGAAACCTATACCTCTCTCATGATCTTGATGCAAAGTCCATTGTAGTTGAGTCGAAGGTTAGGAAAACAAGATAGAATCATGAGAGAGGTATCACTTACCTCTCTCATGATCTTGATGTAAAGTCCATTGTAGTTGAGCCGAAGGTTAGGAAAACAAGATAGGATCATGATATATGCCCTATCATTTGACAATCCAAGAGTTGGCAATGCCATGGAGATTTTGAGTATAAAACTTTACAATTTCAGTACACATTAGCTGAAATCGAGTACAAATTAGCCCAAATTGAGTACAAATTGATGAAAATCGAGTACAAGGTTAGGAAACCTATACCTCTCTCATGATCTTGATGCAAAGTCCATTGTAGTTAGAGTCCAAGGTTAGGAAAACAAGATAGGATCATGATATATGCCCTACTATTTGACTATCCAAGAGTTGGCAAGGCCATAGGGATTTTGAGTACAAATTGATACAATTTCAGTACACATTGGCTGAAATCGAGTACAAATCAGCCCAAATTGAGTACAAATTGATGAAAACGAGTACAAGGTTAGGAAACCTATACCTCTCTCATGATCTTGATGCAAAGTCCATTGTAGTTGAGCCGAAGGTTAGGAAAATAAGATAGAATTATGATATATGCCCTATTATTTGACAATCCAAGAGTTGGCAAGGCCATGGGGATTTTGAGTACAAATTGATACAATTTCAGTACACATTGGCTGAAATCGAGTACAATTCAGCAGAAATTGAGTACAGATTGATGAAAATCGAGTACAAGGTTAGGAAACCTATACCTCTCTCATGATCTTGATGCAAAGTCCATTGTAGTTAGAGTCCAAGGTTAGGAAAACAAGATAAGATCATGATATATGCCCTACTATTTGACTATCCAAGAGTTGGCAAGGCCATGGGGATTTTGAGTACAAATTGATACAATTTCAGTATACATTGGCTGAAATCGAGTACAAATCAGCCCAAATTGAGTACAAATTGATGAAAATCGAGTACAAGGTTAGGAAACTTATAACTCTCTCATGATCTTGATGCAAAGTCCATTGTAGTTTAGCCGAAGGTTAGGAAAACCAAGATAGGATCATGAGAGAGGTATCACTTACCTCTCTCATTATCTTGATGCAAAGTCCATTGTAGTTAGAGTCGAAGGTTAGGAAAACAAGATAGGATCATGATATATGCCCTACTATTTGACTATCCAAGACTTGGCAAGGCCATGGGGATTTTGAGTACAAATTGATACAATTTCAGTATACATTGGCTGAAATCGAGTACAAATCAACCCAAAATGAGTACAAATTGATGAAAATCAAGTACAAGGTTAGGAAACCTATACCTCTCTCATGATCTTGATGCAAAGTCCATTGTAGTTGAGCCGAAGGTTAGGAAAACAAGATAGGATCATGATATATGCCCTATTATTTGACAATCCAAGAGTTGGCAAGGCCATGGGGATTTTGAGTACAAATTAATACAATTTCAGTACATATTGGCTGAAATCGAGTACAAATCAGCCTAAATTTCAGTACACATTGGCTGAAATCGAGTACAATTCAGCAGAAATTGAGTACAAATTGACGAAAATCGAGTATAAGGTTAGGAAACCTTTACCTCTCTCATGATCTTGATGCAAAGTCCATTGTAGTTAGAGTCCAAGGTTAGAAAACCAAGATAGGATCATGAGAGAGGTAAGTGATATGGAAACTTTGGACTCCTATCATGATCCTATCTTGTTTTCCTAACCTTCGACTCAATTACAATAGACTTTGCATCAAGATCATGAGAGAGGTATAGGTTTCCTAATCTTGTACTCGATTTTCATCAATCAGTACTCAATTTCTGCTGAATTGTACTAGATTTCAGCCAATGTGTATTGAAATTGTATCAATTTGTACTCAAAATCCCCATGGCCTTGCCAACTCTTAGATAGTCAAATAGTAGGGCATATATCATGATCCGATCTTGTTTTCCTAAGCTTCGACTCAATTACAATGAACTTTGCATCAAGATCATGAGAGAGGTATAGGTTTCCTAACCTTGTACTCGATTTTCATCAATTTGTACTTAATTTGGGCTGATTTGTACTCGATTTCAGCCAATGTGTACTGAAATTGTATCAATTTGTACTCAAAATCGCCATGGCCTTGCCAACTCTTGGATAGTCAAATAGTAGGGCATATATCATAATCCTATCTTGTTTTCCTAACCTTGGACTCTATTTACAATGGACTTTCATCAAGATCATGAGAGAGGTATAGGTTTCCTAACCTTGTACTCGATTTTCATCAATTTGTACTCAATTTGGGCTGATTTGTACTCGATTTCAGCCAATGTGTACTAAAATTGTATAGTTTTGTACTCAAAATCCCCATGGCCTTGCCAACTCATGGATTGTCAAATGATAGGGCATATATCATGATCCTATCTTGTTTTCCTAACCTTCGGCTCAACTACAATGGACTTTACATCAAGATCATGAGAGAGGTAAGTGATACCTCTCTCATGATTCTATCTTGTTTTCCTAACCTTCGACTCAACTACAATGGACTTTGCATCAAGATCATGAGAGAGGTATAGGTTTCCTAACCTTGTACTCGATTTTCATCAATCTGTACTCAATTTCTTCTGAATTGTACTCGATTTCAGCCAATGTGTACTGAAATTGTATCAATTTGTACTCAAAATCCCCATGGCCTTGCCAACTCTTGGATTGTCAAATAATAGAGCATATATCATGATCCTATCTTGTTTTCCTAACCTTCGGCTCAACTACTATGGACTTTGCATCAAGATCATGAGAGAGGTAAGTGATACCTCTCTCATGATCCTATTTTGTTTTCCTAACCTTCGACTCAACTACAATGGACTTTGCATCAAGATCATGAGAGAGATATAGGTTTCCTAACCTTGTACTCGATTTTCATCAATCTGTACTCAATTTCTGCTGAATTGTACTCGATTTCAGCCAATGTATACTGAAATTGTATCAATTTGTACTCAAAATCCCCATGGCCTTGCCAACTCTTGGATTGTCAAATAATAGGGCATATATCATGATCCTATCTTGTTTTCCTAACTTTCGGCTAAACTACAATGGACTTTGCATCAAGATCATGAGAGAGGTAAGTGATACCTCTCTCATGATCCTATCTTGTTTTCCTAACCTTCGACTCAACTATAATGGACTTTGCATCAAGATCATAAGAGAGGTATAGGTTTCCTAACCTTGTACTCAATTTCTTCTGGATTGTACTCGATTTCAGCCAATGTGTATTGAAATTGTATCAATTTGTACTCAAAATCCCCATGACCTGGCCAACTCTTGGATTGTCAAATAATAGGGCATATATCATGATCCTATCTTGTTTTCATAACCTTCGGCTCAACTACAATGGACTTTGCATCAAGATCATGAGAGAGGTATAGGTTTCCTAACCTTGTACTCGATTTTCATCAATCTGTACTCAATTTGGGCAGATTTATACTCGATTTCAGCCAATGTGTACTGAAATTGTATCAATTTATACTCAAAATCCCCATGGCCTTGCCAACTCTTGGATAGTCAAATAGTAGGGCATATATCATAATCCTATCTTGTTTTCCTAACCTTCGACTCTAACTACAATGGACTTTGCATCAAGATCATGAGAGATGTATAGGTTTCCTAACCTTGTACTCGATTTTCATCAATTTGTACTCAATTTGGGCTGATTTGTACTCGATTTCAGCCAATGTGTACTGAAATTGTATAGTTTTGTACTCAAAATCCTCATGGCCTTGCCAACTCTTGGATTGTCAAATAATAGGGCATATATCATGATCCTATCTTGTTTTCCTAACCTTGGACTCTAACTACAATGGACTTTGCATCAAGATCATGAGAGAGGTATAGGTTTCCTAACCTTGTACTCGATTTTCATCAATCTGTACTCAATTTCTGCTGAATTGTACTCGATTTCAGCCAATGTGTACTGAAATTGTATCATTTTGTACTCAAAATCCCCATGGCCTTGCCAACTCTTGGATTGTCAAATAATAGGGCATATATCATAATTCTATCTTATTTTCCTAACCTTCGGCTCAACTACAATGGACTTTGCATCAAGATCATGAGAGAGGTATAGGTTTCCTAACCTTGTACTCGTTTTTATCAATTTGTACTCAATTTGGGCTGATTTGTACTCGATTTCAGCCAATGTGTACTGAAATTGTATCAATTTGTACTCAAAATCCCTATGGCCTTGCCAACTCTTGGATAGTCAAATAGTAGGGCATATATCATGATCCTATCTTGTTTTCCTAACCTTGGACTCTAACTACAATGGACTTTGCATCAAGATCATGAGAGAGGTATAGGTTTCCTAACCTTGTACTCGATTTTCATCAATCTGTGCTCAATTTCTGCTGAATTGTACTCGATTTCAGCCAATGTGTACTGAAATTGTATCAATTTGTACTCAAAATCCCCATGGCCTTGCCAACTCTTGGATTGTCAAATAATAGGGCATATATCATGATCCTATCTTGTTTTCCTAACCTTCGGCTCAACTACAATGGACTTTGCATCAAGATCATGAGAGAGATAAGTGATACCTCTCTCTTGATCCTATTTTGGTTTCCTAACCTTCGACTCAACTACAATGGACTTTGCATCAAGATCATGAGAGAGGTATAGGTTTCCTAACCTTGTACTCGATTTTCATCAATCTTTACTCAATTTCTGCTGATTTGTACTCGATTTCAGCCAATGTGTACTGAAATTGTATCAATTTGTACTCAGAATCTCCATGGCCTTGCCAACTCTTGGATAGTCAAATAGTAGGGCATATATCATGATCCTATCTTGGTTTTCCTAACCTTGGACTCTAACTACAATGGACTTTGCATCAAGATCATGAGAGAGGTATATGTTTCCTAACCTTGTACTCGATTTTCATCAATCTGTACTCAATTTCTGCTGATCTGTACTCAATTTCGGCTGAAATTCTGACAGCATCTCCTTTGTATATCCCACATATGTCATGCACATAATGAGTACACAAATCATAACAATGAGTTTCATAACTGAACAAATATTTATTTTCATAACTGAACAAACATTCAGTTTTATAACTCAACTCACACAACAACAACAACAAATACTCAAGATTTATAGGAACTGTCTTCTATGAAACACACTCTGCTCGAACACAGCAAGTGAAGATTTGACAATCAAAAGCATTCAGTTTCATAACTGAACTAGCATTCATGTTCACACTTGAACTAACACAACAACAACAACAAATACGAGTTATTTACCAAAACTATGAAATACAGATATCACACCAAGCTTAAACATCAACTAGTATCAAGCCCACATTACATAGACAGTTCCCGGTACATAAACATCACTAGCATAACATAATATTAAAGGACCATTACACCAAGAGCACGCCCTGAATAATTGCACTGGTTCGAGTACTCCTTCTCTTAGGTACATCCTTGCTTCTTGCTTGTTCTATCATCCTCTTTTTCCTGTAAATTAGAAAATGTATTAGAGATCAAATATATGAGTACATGCTCATTAAAAGAAATTTCAGAATACAATGTTTTACTTGTAAATCAAACAGTTCCATACTATTTTCACAAAATAAAAGTAGAGTTAGTTAATGGCTTCTTTGCAACTGCGTCGATTATGACCTCGCCCATGACACTGACCACACTTTGTCACACGTTTTTCGACTTGCGAAGGTATCCTTTGAGTTCTTCTTCTGCCTGGTTGGCTTCGAACAATGGGAGCATTGATTACAAATTGCTGCTCGAGATTGTACTCAGACATGTGACATGTAGGGATCGGATTTAGGATTCCTTTGTAGCTTTCATGATACAACTCTATTTTAAAGTACTTGTCACAGAAATCATATACTGATAATGACTTTGACTCTATTGCTGAACATGCATGTTTGCATAGAAACCTATTAATCTGCCATGCTTTGCACGAACAAGTCCGAGCAGACAAATCAACAGCAAATGATTTATTCCCATCCACAACTTCAAAACTCTAACCACATGCCTTGCGCACTATCAAACTACGAGATTCAGCATATGTTTTTGCAAGAGCATTCTCCTTTGATGGACTCAATCTTTTAACCATCTCCATTGTTGCTTCACGTCGTCTGTGCATCATATCCATAATTTGAATCCGTATGTGATCGACCATGGCCACGATAGGAAGAAATCGTGCTGCTTTAACCCAATTATTCCAAGACTCAGCTATGTTATTATTCATGACACCCCACCGATTTCCTAGAAAATATGCATTTGCCCAACTTTCTGGACACGAAGATACTATAAAGTCTTTGGCAAGTGGCATTGACCCTACTATCATGTTAACATATTCTTCAAATTCTTGTGTCGATAGGGCATATGCAGCTTTTTTGAAAATAGATGACCAATATTTTTTGTTATGAAGTGGGTACCTTCGCATTACCTACATTCAAATAACAAAAAAATAGTACATAAACTAGTATTATTCAAAAAACAATGTTTTCCTAACACAAATATGTCATTAGCCAAACCTGTTTCACGAAATTGTCTACCAAATGCCTCAAACAGTAGGCATGATGACTATCTGGGAATATTATCTGAATAGCCTTGATTATCCCAGGATGTCTATCAGAAAAAAAAGTGAACTCATGGAACCCAATATAGGAATGCGAAAGCAGGGCACTTTTAAGTTGGAAACAGAACCATCCCCAATTATTATTATTTTCAGCATCTACAACTGAATATGCTAATGTGAAAAGATCATCATTAGCATCCTTTGCCACAGCAACCAAAATGCATCCTTTGTATTTATTCTTTATGTGAGTGCCATCTAAGAAAACCAAGGGTCTACATCCATTGATAAAACCAATTGCACATGCATTGAAGCAGATGAATAACCGTTTAAATTTATTACCACAATGATCAATTTCACACTCGACAAAACTTCCAGGATTAGTTTCTTTGATAGCACTACAATACCATCGTAATCTATCATAAGACCCCTCCTCTGCACCATGAATGTCATGCATTGCCAATTCCTTCCCTTTCCAAACTCTGTTGTAATTAAGCTCGACCCCATAATCTCTATGAATATCTTTCAACATTGTGCATGGTCGATACTGTTGGGAACGAGATGACTAGAGAGGGGGGGTGAATATAGCCAATCACTTCTTCTTTGAGGAGTTATCAAATTTCTGCACTTGACGTGATTAATAGCACAGCGGAAAACAAAACTTGCAGAAACTAAAAACCAAAAACCTAACTAGCAAGATTAGCAAGATCGCTAACAAGGAGATTTTACAAGGTTCGGGGATAACTTGCCCCTACTCCTTGGCGTGCCCTTAAGGTGGGCGATCCCTTGATCGTCGGCAAATCAAGCCCCGGTGAAACCGGATATGAAGCAACCTCCTTCTCGGTGGAGAAACCTCCCCACAGTGTGTTTCAAACAATGATATAGAATGAGCACAAAGAAACAACAAGAAGGATCTTACTCAAACACTTAGCAAGGACAAAGACACAGCAAGCTTCCCTGAGCTTCACCCAGTGGCGATCTTACGCAAGAACCCTCTTCGTATCTTCCCACTGTCGGACTCCAAGCCTCTTGTCTTCTCCTTCAAGCGCTCAAGTATGATGTTTGCTTCTCAACAGCTTGCTCAGAATGATTGAAGAACTCAAGAACAACAAGCTTGTCACGTAGGAACTCAGAAGCACTAAAACTCCAGTCGTTCTTATCAACTCAACTTCTCTCGTTCCTTTTTGTTTCTCCGCCAAGCGACAGGTGATCTCATCTCCAGCAGCCTACCGCTGCCTCACTACCAACGCGCCAGCTACACTGAACCCTAACTGAACTTCCTGAGCTCCCTCAGCCAAGCTTCAGTCAGCAGCTTCAGTCCTGCATCCAGCCGTTACAACCTGTGTGGAGAAAGGGACAAACCTGCTCCAAGGAAAGCTCTCTTTGACTTCTCCTTGAGAGTTTGAATCCTCCCTTGTCACCTGAAACTCAATCAGAGTATTAGAGCAGTAAATCAAGCAGCATATCAAATATCAGAGAGAAGTGGCAGCGAATCGGTTGTGTTCAGACGCGATCAGAGCGTCTGACAATGCAATTTGAATTAAAGTGATCGGTCACCAGACCGATCAGAGAGCCTCCTGATCGGTCACCAGACCGATCAGGCTGGTTCCAGACCGATCATGCTCCGTCCTGATCGATCCCCAACGCTCAATCCGAAATCGCGATTTCTTTGAGATTCCCCTGGACCGATCACCAGACCGATCCACCTTTATATTGGGCGATTTCTGAGTCTCGCAGGCTAAGCCCTCTGATAGGTCACCGGACCGATCAGGAAGACTCCTGATCGGTCACCAGACCAATCAGAACCTTACCAGACCGATCAGGCTCCGTCCTGATCGATCTTAGAGAGGAACCTGCGACACTTGATCGTTCTCCGGAACGATCTGCACAGTGATCCTGATCGGTCACCAGACCGATCAGGAGCAGTTCAGCAAGAGAACTCAACCTCATTGCTCGCTCCCTGATCGGTCACCAGACCGATCAGGAGCCAGTCAATGGGTGAAACGCATACTCCCTGATCGGTCACCAGATCGATCAAGAGCAACACAGTAGGTTCCCAACCTCACTGTGTGCTTCCTGATCGGTCGCCCGACCGATCAGTCATCGCTGGATCGGTCACCAGACCGATCCACGAAGGAGCAGCGTGCCAAAATCCCTGATCGATCACCAAACCGATCCAGGGACTCAAACTCAGCCCTCCAAGCTAAGTTTCCATCCACCTTAGCCCTCCAAGCTAAGGATTTCCATCTAACTCTCCAAGTTGGGAATTTGCACCTAACCCTCCAGGTTAGGACTTTTCACCTAGCCCTCCAAGCTAGGACTTTTCACCTAGCCCTCCAAGCTAGGACTTTTCACCCAACCCTTCCGAGTTAGAACATCATCCAACCTAGCCCTCCAAGCTAGGCACCTGACCCTCCAAGCCAGGACTTTTTCACCTAATTCTCCAGGATGGGAATTTGCACCTAACCCTCCAAGTTAGGACTTTTCACCTAGCCCTCCAAGCTAGGACTTTTCACCCAACCTTTCTGAATTAGGACTTTTCCAACACCTAGCCTCCCAGACTAGGACTTTTCCAAACACCTAGCCTCCCAGACTAGGACTTTCAACACCTAACCCTCCAGGTTAGGATTTTCCATCACCTAGCCCTCCAGACTAGGATTTTCCATACCATGTCTGATCCCCGATCAGGACTTAATCATAATCAACATGATCAACCTAAACTAGAATCGATGTCAACACCAAAACAACAATCAGGGCCAGACTGCATCAACAGATACGAGGGCTCTCCCCTCAATCTATCCATCATAACATTGGAAACCCAGGCAGCATCAGCTTTAGGATGTCCTCTACTACGAAGATTGTCATCTCCACAAGTATGTATTAGATTGCATTTTCTAATGCCAAAAAGTTTGTCAGCTTTATGTTTTGAAGCATATATTCTCCAAGAACAGTTGTTTTCGCTACAGACAAGAATAACCTTCTTATTATCATTCTTTTTATACAAAAACGATCGTCTCATAGCAACTGCATAATTTTTAGCACATTTTCGAAATTCTGTAGCATCCTTGAATATCTGGCCCTCTCCACGGATGTAATGACTCCAAGCATCTATGGAATTTCTTACCAAACCCACTTCAAGATAGCCATCATTATTAGTCTGTGTCTCTTCTTCAGTTTCAAACCTTATCAATTTAACAATGAGTATAATATCATTGTAAGCATAAAATAATTATAATTAACCTACTATCCATACACCAAAATTAAAGACTTAACCTTTGGGAGAGTACTTTATGTAATATATTAACAAACCTAAACTAAAATTAAAGACTTAACCTTTGGGATGCAATGACTTTACATAATCTCCACGGATGCAATGACTTTACATATGTTCAAGATTCACAAGAAAAAACCACACCCACAGTATATTTCCATGATAAATAACTAAACAATCATCAATAATTGTACTTTACAATGACATATCAAGCAAATCAAAAAAATAAATTGTATCATCATTAATATCTACATGCGGAAAAAAATCAAGGTAGAAATTTTTTACCTCTCGAGACTGTGGGCACTCATGTGATCTTTTTCCACCGCTCTCATATTAATTATTGTCAATCTCATAGACGTGTAAAGATGTGTCATAATCCGGACATCATCATCTTCATGCAATGTCACATACATATTTTGATGTGGTGCAAGATATTGCAAAAGCACATTTTGTGGAACAATCTCCTCACATTTTCTTCCAAGATTAACAAACAGCTCCATTAGACTGAAGCCATTAAAAATTGAAATCATATAGAGGTCTTCTTTATACTTGCAACTACCCAGAAATGAAAAATTTGAAGATCCATATCCAGATTCCATTTCTCTAAGAAACTGATCAAAATCTGTCACCTGAGTGATTGAGAAATTACATTGGAAAAGTCTATACATTTTCATAATCAATCATAACACAATATCAATTTAAATAAATTTGACAAATTATATTTAATTTCATAACACAGCATAAATGAGGAATAATATACTCATTCAAATATTATTGGCCTTTATTTATATTCAAATATTAGAAAATTATCTTCATGGAGTGAAACATATTATAATTTCTCAGGAATTCCAACTTCCAAAAAAGGAAGATACGATTCATAAAATGAATTTTTGAGATGGAGGTGGATTCTTTCCTGTAGTAGTTGGAGTTGGAGGAGCAAGCGTAAGCGATCAAGCCTACACGCACTATCTCAAGATTTCACCTCCATCTCAAAAAATCCAACCAAAAACCAATAATATATAAATAATGAGATATGTGAAAATTCAATCAAACACATTACGACTAATAGATTAAAAAAGACTATCAAAATTAAAAAAATTTACTCTTTTTTAAGGTAATTGTGTGTCTTCGACTCTGTCTTCGACGGCGACGCTTACTTCACTTTCCTCGTCGGTCGTTTGCTCTCGGTTGATATCTCGCTACTCCCGATCGATGGATCTCGATGGGTATGTTCTTGCTTCAGTCTCCTCCTCGGCGTGGATAGGTAGAGCGATGGATTTCACTGGTTAGGGTTTGTTTAGGATGAACATTGTAACGGGAAGAAATAGAGAAGAGGGAAATGGTCGAGCCATCGATTTCCTTGGTTTGGGTTTCTTTAGGATGGAGAATCTGTAGGGAAGAAATGGAGAAGAGGGAAATGAGGAAGACGAGAATGGTGGGAACGCGCTGGTTAGGGTTTTTGCTTTGGATGCATCGTGAACAAATGGGGGAGAAGGTATTGGAGAGAGGGAAAACATTTAATAAGGGTAGATTGGTAAATTTATGTATTAGGGAGTTAAAAAAAATTTAGGATCAAAACTATTGTTCCCTTGTCAAGGGAGCTGACACAGAGATGATTTTCTGATTAGGGAGTTTTTAATAAGTCTCCCATATATATATATATATATATATATATATATATATATATAACTTTTTTTTTTCTTCTGCTCGACCTGTCTTTTGCTCGACCCGTCTTCCCGTGCCCTAAGCGCCGATTCTTCCCCTCATTGCTGACTCCCTCTCCTTCTCCTCACAGAAAACTGCCCGACGCCATCATCTTCGTTTTCTCACTTTTTTCCTCTTGATCTCAGTCAAAGTCGTTTCAATTTCAAAAGGTGGATCTACCACCTCAGCGGCCCCCTGGTCCCTACCCCACAGGTATCCAGAGGGAGATCGCAGGTTGCGCCTTGTTCAGCCACTTTTTTCTCTACTCACGCCTGCGCCGAAGGTCCCCTTTCTCCATTTCCACTTGGCGCTGGTCTCTCCTCTAATCGAAGTTCGACGGGGAAAGCTTCCCTTCGGGATCTTTGGAGAGTTGGAGTTGTTCCTGGGATTGTGATCATCGGATCTGCACAAGGGAGCTGCTATCAACGATGATTTAGGTAAGCTTCGTGTTGGATTAGAGCTATGGATGGATTCCCGTTTCTCCTTTTCTTCTATACTAGCTATTGAATCTGTTCGAGATGTATTTTAGCCCTGTTTCCAGTCGTGGATTGGTTCTTGATCTTGGTAGGGGTTTTGAATCTGTGTAATGTTATTCTTGGATAGAAGTGTAGATGGAAATTGGCCGGATCTAGGTTTTCTTTCGAATTTGAGTTCTTTGCCGCAACCCCCTATTTCTGGAATCGAATATTGTTGAATTTTAGGAATGAATTGGATGTATATTTTGATCCTGATGTAGGCCTTGTTGTGGGAACTTCCTGTTTAAAATTTGTTTTGTGAGCTCTATTTTTTTTTTTTTTTGCTGTGAGCTACTTTATGGTGGAGCTGTGTAGCTGATCGATTGGTTTGTAAGAGGTTTTCGCTGTAGTTGATTAGGATTCGATGCTATTTTTAGGTTTGTTCTTGGATGGAATTTGAACTGTTTTGTAATTGGTTCTGTTATTGAGATGAACTGTGTTTTGTTTTGGATTGAGCTTTAGGTTTAGCTCTGGTAGAGTTTTGATGCTGCCGTGAGTCTCCATTGAGGGTGGAATTTTAAATTTGATCATAGATCGATTTGTTGTCTTTATCTTTTGGTGTGGTTGAGATTTTCCATAATGTAGTGGGGCTATGCTACTTTGAATTTGGGTTAGGATAAACCTACCTTCCATCATATGATGAGATATGGTTGAGGATTATACTTAACCATGGTGGAGAGGTGATCACTATGGTCTAAGCTTGGGCTAAACTAAAACGAACCTAATCATGATGATTTGGTTTATTTAGGAGTTAATTATTTAATTTGAATTAATTAAATGAATACTGTAATTAGAATTAGATCCTTATATGGTGTATTATTAGTATAGCTAATTATTGTACTTATAAATAACTAAACTTATGTCCTTGATACATGACTTTAATTTTCTTTGAATATTAGATGGGGAGTTATCTTCATTTACGAGCACATATTTCGGTCACACACTAAGGACACGATGTTTTGCAGATTAATTGATCTTAGTTTGACTAAGATTTGATCCAAATTTTATTAATTGAGCTAGACTCAAGTGAATCCAAATGGATTATGAGATTGAGTCTAATTTGAGTTAGACCCATTTAGATTAGACTCAGTCACATTTGAATGAGATATTAATTCATTAAAATATTTAATGAATTAAAAATAGAGGAAGATGAATGGTTTTCTCTTCATTGGATGAAGAGAAGGTGAATAGTATTGGTGCAGACAGCATCTAAGTCGAACCTGTGTTTTGATAATGGCAAAAGGGTTCAAAAGTTAAGATGTTATGTTTATCTAACATACTACTTGAGTGTGCAGATTAAAGTCCTAGCGAAGGACTGCTAGGCACCTAGCGAAGGACTGCTAGGCATCGGAACCTTAAGACCCAGCGAAGGGCTGCTGGGCACCTAGCGAAGGGCTGCTAGGAGTCAAAGACCTGGCGAAGGACTGCTAGGCACCAGGCGAAGGACTGCCTGGAACGAAAGACCTGGCGAAGGACAGCTGGGCACCAGGCGAAGGACTGCCTGGAACTGAAGACCTGGCGAAGGACTGCTGGGCAAAAGTCCAACCGGAGGAGCCGGTTGGCAACAGGTAAATTCTCCCGAGAGGAGTAGGTGAGGACGCGTTCCCCGTCGAGAGAACAGTAGGTGTCGGTTCGACCTAGGGCTCCATTTTGGAGACCCAAAGTCAGAACCAAGACAGCTAAGGTTGTATAAACCTAATACTTGATTGCTTTATATTGTTTTGGACTAACCTTGGATGCAGGACCGAAGGAATGAGTTTCTGCAGCTCAGAACGCCTCAAAGGAGAGAGGCAGCAGCTGAGTAGGGCGCCCCCAGTGTCCCGAGCGCCCCCAAGGTCAAGGCAAAATAAGTTAAGCAAGAGTACGCTTCGGAAGCTTACTGGGCGGGGCGCCCCCATGCTCCCGGGCGCCCCCGGGCGCCCCGGGCTCAAGCCAACGAAGTGGATAAAATTTATCCAACCGAGAAGCCCGCTGAAAGGGTCAACCAGGGCGCCCCCACAGTCAACCCTCAACCCTATTCGAGTGGGATAAGGGCTGACCGAGACTTGCTCGGATCGGGTGACACGTGGGGGGCGCCCCCAACGTTCAGGGCGCCCCGGGAGGCTATAAAAAGCCCCTCGACCCCAAGGCTTCAAACATCAAGTTTTCCAACGCCAACACGCTCTTCAACTCACGCGCTCTGCTCCAGAAATCCTTCATCTCGAGATTCTAGCGCCGGCGACGACCCTACGCACCGAAGAACGATCTACATTGGGCGTCGGTAACGAAGAGTCAATTGTTAATTGTATTCTTACTGCACTTACTACTGTACAACTGTTTGTAAGATTTTGCGCACATATAGAATTGCCCCCAGTAAACGGTCAACAACCGTGGGCCTTGGAGTAGGAGCCGACCGCGACTCCGAACCAAGTAAAATCTTGGTGTTTTGCGTGTTGTGTAATTTTAATTGTATCCGCTGCGTATTCTCTTTTTCAATCCGAAACGACTTACGATATTCACCCCCCTCTATCGTTTTCTCTCGATCCAACAAGTGGTATCAGAGCGGGGAAGCTCAAATTTGGTGCAACCACCAGTTTGAGAATTTTTTCAGATTTTCTTCGAATTATTTTTTTTCTTTTTCGAATTTTTATCGTTAATCGAGACCGGTGCAACACCCCTCGATAATTATTTTTTATCCCGCACTACTAATCCAAGACCAAGTTTTGGGACAAAATTTTCTTATCTTTTTCTATCTTTTTCAGATAAAATCTTTAATGGCCATGCAAGAAGGCTTCAGCACCGCAAGGCCACCACTCTTCAGTGGGGAGGACTTCTCCTACTAGAAGAGCAGAATGGAGGTCCACCTGAAAACTCAGGTGGACATGTGGATAATCATCCAGTCCGGATTGGAAATACCAAGGAATGCTGACGGGGTACAACAGTCTTACACTGAATGGGATGCTGCACTAAAAAAGAAAATAGAAGCTGATGCCAAAGCGACTCAAACACTCCAATGCGACCTAACAAAAGAGGAGCTGAACCGGGTGGGTCCATTCAACAGCGCCAAAGAACTCTGGGGTAAGCTGATCGAACTACACGAAGGGACCTCCAACACCCGAATCAGCAAGAGGGACCTTCTGCTGAACAAGCTGTACACCATCAAGATGAACGACGGCGAATCAGCAGCTCAGCTCCACGCCAGAATTCAAGAGCTGATGAACGGTCTACACACCATAGGTCACAAGGTGTAAAACCGTGACCTAATAAGGTATGCCCTTAACGCTTTCCCAAGAAACACCTTGTGGGCATCTATGGTAGATGCTTATAAAGTTTCTAGGGATCTTTCCAAAATCAAGTTAGATGAACTTTTTTCTGAACTCGAATTACATGAACAGACTAACTGCAATCTGGCCGAGAAAGACATTACTTTTGTTGCAGATAAAGCTGGAAAGACAACCAAGAAGAAGCCACAACCTGCACCCGAGTCTGATTCAGATTCAGACTCAGAAGATAGCGAGGGAAATCGACCGAAGCTGGTTCGGCTAGTCCGAGACTACTACAAAGAACTAAAGAACCAGACCAACAGAAAGAAAGTCAGCCGAAGAAAGGAAGAACCAGCTAAACCCTCAAATGATAAGAACAAACCAAATGTGACCTGTTATGAGTGCAAGAAGAAAGGTCACTACAAGACGGAGTGTCTGAACCTAAAGGAGACCAAGAAGACAAGAAGGAAGAAAGCACTCCAAGCAACGTGGGACGAGTCCTCCTCCTCCGAAGAAGAAGAGGTCCTACAGTCGAACCTGCTCGCACTAACCGCTACAGAAGAAATCGAGACCGAGTCAGAGTCGGAGCCGGACGACGGCAAACTTTCTCAGAGGACGGCGAAATAACTGTAAGTGGTTTTTCCAGAATTCAATTATGCGAATTAATTTCTTATCTTTCTCGAGATTTGGCAAAAGCCAAAATCCGAGTCGAGTCTCTCAGACAGGAAGTAAAACTCCTAAAAGAGAGAGCAGACTCTGAACCCTTAACTGAGAAGGTTCAAGAAGGAACCTCTGCTCAAGTTGAAAAACTTGAATCAGAGAACTCTTTCTTGAAAACTCAAGTTAAGGATCTTAGAGCTGCCTTAGAACGATTCACTTCTGGGTCCAAGGGTCTTGACATGATTCTTGGAAAACAGAAGTCGGTTCTAAATCGATCCGGGTTGAGCTATAGAACTTAAATCTAGACAAAGATCCTACTATGCTGTACTGAACCAGTCCAGACCTAAAGTTCAGGCATGGGTACCCAAACGGTGCCTGAACAATCAAACTGGATCAAATCAGTATTGGATCCCCAAGGACAAGATTCACATCTTACCAAACCATTATCGTGGCTTTAGTCCAAGGGGAGCCAAATTAAAAACAATATTTATTGTTAGATAAAATTCAATTTTTTTTTTTGCAAATTGCATGATTGATTGTTTATTTAATTCCTGCAATTTACTATGCTTAGACTTAGGAATGATTAGAATAAGGGCTCAATCAATTAATTGAAATTTAAACCACATAGTACTAGGTGGCGGTGAGATAATAGTACGTTAGGGAAGTCAATTCTAATAAGGTCAAGTATACTCTACTTGATCTCTTTAGACTGGTGAAACTAGCCGAAGCTACCGATCCAAGACCCAAGCTAGTTAGACCAGAATTTTTCAAGAAATAGTTTTGAAAATGAAATTTAATTAAACCCTTTGTCAAGGAAAGGGTTGATGATCCAATAAGGCTACGACCAAAGAAGGCCTAGTGCCTCGCCAAGACCTGGAAGCCAATTTTTGAAATTCAAATTCAAATAATTCTTTGTCAAATTCGAATCTAACACAAATTCTCGGTTAATTGTAGATTCAAACATTTTTTTTTACAAAATCAACTGTTTTTAAAATTAATTCAATTTTTTTTAAAATATAAATCATAATTTTTCAAAAATAATTCTATCTACCAAAACCTGTCTCACAAAACCCATAAGGCAAACGTGATTAATAACCTTAGATTGGGTGAGACAGACTAGGCTGTGAAATCAATTTAGGCTATTTTGATTCTAATTGGATCCAAATCAACAAAACTCTTTATGTGTAGGAACATAAAGATTTGGACCAATGGATGTTGGATAGCGGTTGCTCCAGACACATGACTGGAGATAAATTAAAATTCACCAAACTCAAGTTCAAGAACCTAGGCTCAGTGGCATTTGGCAACAGTGCTACACTCAAGGTAATTGGGTCAGGTAATATTGAACTTAAATCTGACTTTGTTATTAAGAAAATGCTTTCAGTTGAAAATTGTTGGATCGAGAGAACTGATAGAGGGGGGGGGTGAATATCGGAAAGCGTTCGGATTTTAGGATTAGAGAAATTGCGCAGCGGAATAAAGCAATCAAACTCAGACACAGATAGTTTTACTTGGTTCGGAGCCTAGGTCGACTCCTACTCTAAGGCTCACGGTCGTTGATCGTTTTCTGCGGGCAATTCTATAAGTTCGCAAATCAGTTTACAGTATTGAATTACAAATATAGCAAAGTAAACTTTTAAAACGAAAGCTCTTCTTTTACCGACGTCCGATGTAGGTTGTCTTTTTCCGGAGCAGCAGGACGTCGTCGGCGCTTGAGTCTCGAGTCGGGAGGTTTCCGGAGCAGGGCGCGAGAGCAGAAGAGCGTGGAAGCGTTGAAGGAATTGTTGTTCTGAGCCTTGGGGTCGAGGGCCCTTTATATAGCCCTGAGGGCGCCCGGATCATCGGGGGCGCCCCCCCACGTGTCGGTCGATCCGGCATTTGCTCGGTCAGCTTCTGATCCCTTCAAATTCGGGATCAGCTTTGACCGGGGAGCCCGAAACGCTCGGGGCGCCCGTATTGATCGGGTCAAGCTCTCATCTGTTGGCTTCGAGGGGAGCTGCTTCGGTAGTTGGCGCTGGGGGCGCCCGCAGCATGCGGGGCGCCCGCGCGATGGGGGTGCTCGGAGCATCCGGGGCGCCCCGACAGTCAACTGTCGAAGCAGTTTTTGCTCCTGCTGGTTGGTCTTCACCTTGGGGGCGCCCGGAACATCCGGGGCGCCCTGCTCAGCTTCTGCCTCACTCCTTTGAGGCTCTCTGAGCTGCAGACACTCAGTCCTTCGGTTCTGCATCCAGGGTTAGTCCAAAAAGCAGTAACATATTAATTTTTATACAGCCTAACTGTCTTGGTTCTGACTTTGGGCTTCCAAAATGGAGCCCTAGGTCGAACCGACGTCTACTGTTCCCTCGACGGGGAACGTGTCCTCACCTACTCCTCTCGGGAGAATGTACATGATGCCAACCGCTCCTTTGGTTGGACTTTTGCCTAGCGGTCCTTCGCCAGGTCTTGGATACCGAGCTGTCCTTCGTCCGGTGCCTAGCATTCCTTCGCTAGGGCTTCAGTCCCAAGCTGTCCTTCGCCTAGCGCCTAGCAGTCCTTAGCTAGGACTTCAGTAGCCTGACATTCCTTCGCCAGTGCCTAGCAGTCCTTCGCTAGGGCTTTTTACCCTGGCATTCCTTCGCCAGTGCCTAGCAGTCCTTCGCTAGGGCTTTTTACCCTGACATTCCTTCGCCAGTGCCTAGCATTCCTTCGCTAGGGCTTTTTACCCTGCACACTAGAGTAACATATTAGATAGCAAGTAAGACTTAACTTTTGAGTCCTGTTGCCATTATCAAAACTCAGGTTCGAATTGGGTGCTTTCTGCACCAATAATCTCCCCCTTTTTGATTTATGGCAACCCTGGTTCAAAAAGTTAAGTTTAATCAAGGCATACCAAAAATTACCTTTTGTTCCCTCTTCCTGGAAGGAATCTCCCCCTAGATTTTTCAAAAATTCGTGGGGTTTTCGACACTAAGTTCCAAGTTTAAGGTTTGGATTTTTACTTAAAAAAAATGATACTTGTAGAGAATTTTTGAGTTCAAATACTTAGAAAATTTTGAAAGCTTAAGTTTGTTTAGACAAATTTGAAAATTTAAGTTTAAGAAGGATTTTAAAACTTTAGTTTGAGTACCAACAATTTGAGAGTTTTAAGTTCATGGTACTTTCACAACGTTTTGTAAACTTCAAGTTTTAAAATACTTCGTGAAGTTAACAAACCTAAGTACTTCTGAAAAACTTAAGTATTTCTGAAAAACTTAAGTACTTTTGAAAAGTTTTGAAAAGTAAAAAGGTTTTGACAAGCTTAAGTAAGAAAATTTTGACAAGCTTAAGTACTAGTAAGGTTTTGAAAAGCTTAAGTACTTTGAAAAGCTTAAGTAAGAAAATTTTGACAAGCTTAAGTAAGAAAATTTTGACAAGCTTAAGTACTAGTAAGGTTTTGAAAAGCTTAAGTACTTTGAAAAGCTTAAGTAAGAAAATTTTGACAAGCTTAAGTGCTAGGAAAATTTTGAAAAGCTTAAGTACTTTGAAAAACTGAAAGCTTAGTTAAGTACTTTTTGAATAAGGATAGATTTTGAAATTTTGAGAGACAAAAAAAATTTTAAACAAAAAATTTTAAATTCTCTCCTTTTTTTATCTCTCCCCCTTTGTCATATATCAAAAACAGATAAATATAGCAGAAATTAAATTGCATAAAGGAAATAACTTTCATAAAGAAAAATATTTGCATGATTTTGCTGTACTGAATCAATTCATGATAAGACTTAAACCTAATCAGTTAATTTTCTCTTGTAGGGACCTGTCTAACCCAATTAGCTACTTACTAACTGTTATAAGCAGTAGTTTTTGCTAGGGTTAGTCAAGTTAAGTGTTTTTGTTCAAGTTAGATTTTCTAAACTTGACACTTAACTTGATTGCTGTGTAAGTTGTATTTAGTGCCCCAATTACTGCAGATGCACTGACTTAAAGCATCTTGAATTAAAGCAAAGACCTAAGCATCTCAACCCTTTCTAGATTGTCAATCAAAAGTACCCTAAGGTGCTTGTGAGATGCTGGCTTCTAAATCTATAGGTGCATGCAGTTCTAGGGTTAGGGCCTAGGCTAAGTCCATTTGCGAAAAAGCCCTAGTTTTGAAAGGGGGTAGTTTTGAAATAAAACTAAGTCGAAAAAAATTGATTTTAAAAACAACAGTTTTTCAAAATTCTTTTAGAAACTGATTTTTAAATCAAGTAAAGCAAGAAAAAAATTTGAATTATTCTACTCTACTTAGCATAATCCTAACTGCCTTCTTAGTGAGCTGAACTCAGACTCAGGTAAGGGTTTTGTGAGTATATCAGCTAGGTTGGATTTAGAGTCTATATGCTTAAGTACTATTTCACCCCTGGCTACATGGTCTCTTACAAAGTGATGTTTGACTTCTATGTGTTTGGTTCTGGAGTGTTGGATTGGGTTCTTAGTTAGATTAATTGAACTTATATTGTCAATAAATACTTGAGTTTGGGTGTAGTTAAGCTGGAAGTCCTTAAGAGTGTGCATCATCCATAAAAGTTGTGCTACACACTCTCCTAAGGCTACATACTCAGCTTCAGTTGTAGACAGAGCTACACAGTGTTGTTTTCTGCTGCACCAACTTACTAGACTATTTCCTAATAGTTGGCAGCTTCCACTTGTGCTCTTTCTATCTAATTTGCAACCAGCATAGTCAGAATCTGAGTATTCTGACAAATTGAAAGTTGAGGTTCTAGGATACCAAATCCCTACATTTAAGGTGCCCTTTACGTATCTTAGTATTCTTTTTAGGGCTGCTAAGTGCGTTTCCTTAGCACAGGTTTGGTATCTAGCACACATCCCTACAGTAAAAAGAATGCCAGGTCTGCTGGCTGTAAGGTACAGTAGACTTCCTATCATACTTCTATAGAGTTTAAGGTCTACTGGTTTACCATCAGGGTCACTATCTATTTTTACATTTGTGGCCATGGGGGTACTTATGCTTTTAAAGTTATCCATTTTGAATTTCTTTATTAACTCTTTAGCATATTTGGATTGATGGACATAGTTTCCATCCCTAGTTTGTTTAATTTGTAAGCCTAGGAAAAAATTAAGTTCACCAACTAGGCTCATTTCAAATTCATTTTCCATTATTTTAACAAATTCTTTTAGAAAGTTCGAGTTGGTGGACCCAAAGATTATGTCATCTACGTAAATTTGGACAATAAATATATCTTTTCCTAGGGTTTTAATAAATAGGGTTGAGTCAATTTGTCCTTGTTTAAATTCTTTAGAGATTAAATAAGTTGATAAACGTTTATACCAGGCCCTAGGTGCTTGTTTTAGTCCATATAGTGCTTTAGTTAGTTTGTAAACGTGGTCAGGTTTGTCTAAGTCCTCAAACCCAAGGGGTTGTCCTACATAAACTTCTTCTTTAATGAATCCATTTAGGAAAGCTGACTTTACATCGATTTGATATAGTTTAAATCCTTTATGGGATGCAAAGGCCAGTAACATCCTAATGGACTCAAGTCTAGCTACTGGGGCATATGTTTCGTCGTAATCTAATCCTTCTACTTGGCTGAAACCCTTTGCTATTAAGCGGGCTTTATTTCTGATTATTTCTCCTTGATCATTTAACTTATTTCTAAAAACCCACTTAGTGTCAATGATGGATTTTCCTTCAGGTTTAGGCACTAGTTCCCAGACTTGGTTCCTCTCAAATTGGGCTAATTCTTCTTGCATAGCTATGATCCAATCAAGGTCAGGTAGGGCTTCATCTATAGTTTTGGGTTCTATTTTTGATATCATAGCTATTTGACTAAGGTTTCTATAGGAGGATCTAGTCCTGACTCCTAGAGTTGGATCACCCACAATTTGATCGGTTGGGTGACTGAGTCTGGGTTTCTTGGTTCTTCTAGAACTTGGTTTAGCCTCAGGTCCGGCTGGTCGGTTTGGTTCATTATTTGATTCGACTCTTTGGGCTAGTTCATTTGTTGGTTCGATAATTGGTTCAGTTGACTCCTTAATTGGTTCAATAGTTAGTTCGTTTAAGGATTCAATTAAAGATTCACTAGTTTGTTCATTATTTTCTTGATCAGAATTTGATGAAGTTAGGTCTGGATTATCAGATGTTGAGTTGATTTCTTCATCAAATATTAAGTTTGTTGTTTCTTCAATTTTCTTAGTTTGTTTGTTATAAACTCTATAGGCTCTACTTGTGGTTGAGTATCCTAGGAAGATACCTGGGGTTGACTTGGACTGAAATTTCCTCAAATAGTCTTTGGTGTTTAGGATATGGACTTTGCATCCAAAGACCCTTAGGTAGTGTAGATTTGGGAGTCTATGGTAGTACAGTTCATAGGGTGTTTTGTTGTGTCGCTTGTTAATCAGCACCCTATTTTGGATGTAACAAGCCGTACTAATCGCTTCTGCCCAATATTGGTTTGCTAAGTTAAATTCGTTGAGCATAGCCCTAGCGACTTCGTGTAATGTTCTATTTCTTCTTTCAACTATCCCATTTTGTTGAGGGGTTTTAGGACATGAAAATTCATGTAAATACCCATTGACCTTACAGAATTCCTCGAACCGTTGATTTTCAAATTCTCCCCCGTGGTCACTCCTAAGTCTTTTAATTTTAGTATCGTTTTGATTTTCAATTAATTTACAGAAATCATTAAATAGGTTTAGAGTTTCATCTTTGGTTTTTTGAAACCTAACCCAGGTGAACCTAGAGTAATCATCAATTATTACTATGCAGTATCGGTTCCCGCTTAGTGACTTGGCTCCATGTGAATCAAATAGGTCAAGGTGCAGGAGCTCAAGTGTGGTTTGAGTTAGGTCAGATTGGATTAGTTTGTGATTAGATTTGGTTTGTTTACCTTGATTACATGATTCACATATTAGGTTTTCATTGTTTTTAATTTTGGGGATACCTTTGGTTAAGCCAAGTTGGGTGACTTTTGAGATAGTTCTCAGATTGGTATGACCTAATCTCTTATGCCAGAGGTTTGATTGTTCTAACTGAGTTAACATACATTTGGGTACTAAGGGAAGGTTTACAGTGTATACATTATTTTTCCTATTGCCCTTAAGCATGATTTCTGAGTCTTGTACATTTCTAATCATGCAGTTAACATTGTTGAAGGTGACAATATAACCAGAATCATATAATTGACTTATGCTAAGCAAGTTAAATTTGAAGTTTTCAACCAAAAGAACTTTTTTAATAATAAAGTCAGATTTAAGCTCAATATTACCTGACCCAATTACCTTGAATGTAGCATTGTTGCCAAATGCCACTGAGCCTAGGTTCTTGAACTTGAGTTTGGTGAACTTCAATTTATCTCCAGTAATGTGTCTGGAGCAACCACTATCCAACATCCATTGGTCCAAATCTTTATGTTCCTACACATAAAGAGTTTTATTGATTTGGATCCAATTAGAGTCAGGAATAGCTTAAATTGAGTTTCACTGCCTAGTCTGTCTCACCCAAATCTAAGGTTTTCAACCACGTTAGCCTTATAGGTTTTGTGAGACAGGTTTTGATAAGTGAAATTGTTTTGAAAAATTATTATTTATTTTAAAAACCTTAAATTAATTTTTGAAAACAGTTAAATTTATTTTGAAAGGAAATGTTTGAATTTATACTTAACTGAAAATTTGTGTTAGATTTGAATTTGACAAAAAGTAATTTGAATTTGAAATTCAAAAATTGGCTTCCAGGTCTTGGCGAGACACTAGGCCTTCTTTGGCCGTAGCCTTATTGGATCATCAACCCTTTCCTTGACAAAGCCGTTTAATGAAATTTCATTTTCAAAATTAATCTTTGAAAAGTTCTGGTCTAACTAGTTTGGATTTTGGATCGGTAGCTTCGGCTAGTTTCACCAGTCTAAAGAGACCAACTAAACTTGACCTTATTAGAATTGGTTTCCCTAACGTACTATCATCTCACCTCCACCCAATACTATGTTGTCAAGTTTCAGTTAAGTTTGTTCAGTCCTTATACTAACCATTCCTAAGTCTAAGCATTGTAAATTGCAGAAATTTAAATAAACAATCAATCAAGCAAATTGCAAGAATTAAATTCTATTTAACAATAAATATAGTTTTTAATTTGGCTCCCCCTGGACTAAAGCCACGGTAATGATTAGGCAAGATGTGAATCTTGTCCTTGGGGATCCAATACTGATTTGATCCAGTTGGTTTGTTCAGGTACAGTTTCGGTACCCATGCCTGAACTTTACTTCTGGACTGATTCAGTACAGCAAAGTAAGATCTTTGTCGGGATTTGGTTCTATAGCCAAGTCCGGATCGATTTAGAACGGACTTCTGTTTTCCAAGAATCATGTCAAGACCCTTGGAACCAGAAGTGAATCGTTCTAAGGCAGCTCTAAGATCCTTAACCTGAGTTTTCAGGGAGGAGTTCTCTTTCTCAAGTTTTTCAACTTGAGTAGGAGTTCCTTCTTGAACTTTCTCGGTTAAGGATTTAGAGTCAGCTCCCTCTTTCAGGAGTTTTACTTCCTGTCGGAGGGATTCGACTCGGAGTTTGGTTTTCGCTAAATCTCGAGAAAGATACGAAATAAGTTCATTTAACTGACTTCTATTGAAACCACTTATCTTGATTTCGCCGTCTTCTGAAAATGTTAGTCTGCCGTCGTCCTGTTCTGATTCTGACTCGGTCCCGATTTCTTCTGAGGCGGTCAGGGCTAGTAGGTTTGACTGGGGTGCTTCTTCTTCTTCTTCTGAGGAAGATTCGTCCCAGGTTGCTTGGAGTGCTTTCTTTCTTCTTGTCTTCTTGGTCTCCTTCAAGTTTGGACACTCTGTCTTGTAGTGGCCCTTCTTCTTGCACTCGTAGCAAGTCACGTTGGGCTTGTTTTTGTCATTTGTGGGTTCAGCTGGTTCGTCCTTTCTTCGGTTGGCCTTCCTTCTGTTGGTTTGGTTCTTCAATTCTTTATAGTAGCTTCGGGCCAGTCGGACCAGCTTAGGTCGATCTCCTTCTTCGTCTTCTGAGTCTGAGTCTGAGTTAGACTCGGGTTCAGGTTGAGGCTTCTTCTTTGTTGATCTTCCAGTTTTTCCTGCAACAAAGGCAATACCTTTCTCGGCCAAATTGCAGTTAGTTTGTTCATGCAATTCTAATTCGGAAAACAATTCATCTAATTTTATTTTTGAAAGATCCCTTGAGACCTTGTATGCATCTACCATAGATGCCCACAAGGTGTTTCTAGGGAAAGCGTTTAAGGCATACCTTATTAGGTCACGGTTTTCTACCTTGTGACCAATAGTGTGAAGACCGTTCATTAATTCTTGGATTCGTGCGTGAAGCTGGGCTGCTGTTTCGTTGTCGTCCATCTTGATGGTATACAGTTTGTTCAGGAGCAGATCTGATGTTCCTTCGTGCAGCTCGATCAATTTTACCCACAGCTCCTTGGCACTGTTGAAGGGGCCTACCCGGTTCAGCTCCTCTTTTGTTAAGCCGCATTGTAGGGTTTGAGTCGCCTTTGCATCGACTTCAATTTTGCGCTTCAGAGCATTGTCCCATTCTGAGTAGGTTTATGGTACTCCTTCAGCGTTCTTCGGAATCTCCAGTCCGGACTGGATGATTATCCACATGTCCACCTAAGTTTTCAGGTGGACCCCCATTCGACTTTTCCAGTAGGAAAAGTCTTCTCCACTGAAAAGTGGAGGTCTGGCGGTCCTGAATCCTTCTTGCATAGCCATTAGGGATTTTATCTGAAAAAACTAAGAAACAAACTTTGTCCTAAGACTTGGTCTTCGATTAGTAGTGCTGGATAAGGAAAATAAAATATCGAGGGATGTTGCACCAACCTCGATTAACGAAAAAAATTCGAACGAAAAATATATTAGAAGAAATTGGAACGAGAGAAAGAAATAAATTAAAAAAATCTGAAAAATTTTCAAACTGGTGGTTGCACCAAATTTGAACTTCCCCGCTCTGATACCACTTGTTGGATCGAGAGAACCGATAGAGAGGGGGGTGAATATCGGAAAGCGTTCGGATTTTAGGATTAGAGAAATTGCGCAGCGGAATAAAGCAATCAAACTCAGACACAGATAGTTTTACTTGGTTCGGAGCCTAGGTCGACTCCTACTCCAAGGCCCACAGTCGTTGACCGTTTTCTGTGGGCAATTCTATAAGTTCGCAAATCAGTTTACAATATTGAATTACAAATATAGCAAAGTAAACTTTTAAAACGAAAGCTCTTCTTTTACCGACGTCCGATGTAGGTTGTCTTTTTCCGGAGCAGCAGGACGTCGTCGGCGCTTGAGTCTCGAGTCGGGAGGTTTTCGGAGCAGGGCGCGAGAGCAGAAGAGCGTGGAAGCGTTGAAGGAATTGTTGTTCTGAGCCTTGGGGTCGAGGGCCCTTTATATAGCCCTGGGGGCGCCCGGATCGTCGGGGGCGCCCCCCCACGTGTCGGTCGATCCGGCATTTGCTCGGTCAGCTTCTGATCCCTTCAAATTCGGGATCAGCTTTGACCGGAGCGCCCGGAACGCTCGGGGCGCCCGTATTGACCGGGTCAAGCTCTCATCTGTTGGCTTCGAGGGGAGCTGCTTCGGTAGTTGGCGCTGGGGGCGCCCGCAGCATGCGGGGCGCCCGCGCGATGGGGGCGCTCGGAGCATCCGGGGCGCCCCGACAGTCAACTGTCGAAGCGGTTTTTGCTCCTGCTGGTTGGTCTTCACCTTGGGGGCGCCCGGAACATCCGGGGCGCCCTGCTCAGCTTCTGCCTCACTCTTTTGAGGCTCTCTAAGCTGCAGACACTCAGTCCTTCGGTCCTGCATCCAGGGTTAGTCCAAAAAGCAGTAACATATTAATTTTTATACAGCCTTAGCTGTCTTGGTTTTGACTTTGGGCTTCCAAAATGGAGCCCTAGGTCGAACCGACGTCTACTGTTCCCTCGACGGGGAACGCGTCCTCACCTACTCCTCTCGGGAGAATGTACCTGATGCTAACCGCTCCTTTGGTTGGACTTTTGCCTAGCGGTCCTTCGCCAGGTCTTGGATACCGAGCTGTCATTCGCCCGGTGCCTAGCATTCCTTCGCTAGGGCTTCAGTCCCAAGCTGTCCTTCGCCTGGCGCCTAGCAGTCCTTCGCTAGGGCTTCAGTAGCCTGGCATTCCTTCGCCAGTGCCTAGCAGTCCTTCGCTAGGGCTTTTTATCCTGGCATTCCTTCGCCAGTGCCTAGCATTCCTTCGCTAAGGATTTTTACCCTGCACACTAGAGTAATATATTAGATAGCAAGTAAGACTTAACTTTTGAGTCCTGTTGCCATTATCAAAACTCAGGTTCGAATTGGGTGCTTTCTGCACCAACAAATATTTTAATTTTAACTTGCTTAGCATAAGTCAGTTGTGTGATTCTGGTTATGTAGTTACCTTCAACAATTCTAACTGCCTGATTAGAAACCTGCAAGACTCGGAAATCATGCTTAAGGGCACTAGGAAAAATAACGTTTACACTATAAACCTACCCCTAGTACTTAAATGTATGTTAACCCAGTTAGAACAATCAAACCTCTGACATAGGAGATTAGGTCACACTAATCTAAGAATTATTTCAAAAGTCACCCAACTCGGCCTGATTAAAGGTATCCCCAAAATTAAAAATCATGAAAACTTAATATGTGAATTATGTAATCAAGGTAAACAAACCAGGTCTAATCACAAACTAATCCAATCTGATCAAACTCAAACCACACTTGAGCTCCTGCACCTTGACCTATTTGATTCACATGGAGCCAAGTCGCTAAGCGGAAACCGGTACTGCTTAGTAATAGTTGATGATTACTCCAGGTTTACCTGGGTTAGGTTTCTAAAGACCAAAGATGAAACCCTAAACCTATTTAATGAATTTTGTAAGTTAATTGAAAATCAAAACGATACTAAAATTAAAAGACTTAGGAGTGACCACGGGGGAGAGTTTGAAAATCAACGGTTCGAGGAATTCTGTAAGGTAAATGGGTACATACATGAATTTTCGTGTCCTAAAACCTCCCAACAAAATGGGATAGTCAAAAGGAGAAATAGAACTCTACAGGAAGCTGCTAGGGCTATGCTCAACGAATTGAACCTAGTCAACCAATATTGGGCAGAATCAGTTAGTACGGCTTGCTACATTCAAAATATGGTCCTGATTAACAAGCGACACAACAAAACACTCTATGAATTATACTATCATAGACTTCCAAATCTACACTACCTAAGGGTCTTTGGATGCAAAGTCCATATCCTAAATACCAAAGACTATCTAGGAAAATTCCAGTCTAAGTCAACCCCAGGCATCTTCCTAGGATATTCAACCACAAGTAGAGCCTATAGGGTTTACAACAAACAAACTAAAAAAATCGAAGAAACAACCAATTTAATATTTGATGAAGAAATTAACTCAAAACCTGATAATCCAAATCAAACTTCATCAAATACTGATCAAGAAGATAATGAACAAGCTGTTGAATCTTTAATTGAACCCATAAACGAACTAACTATTGAACCAACTAATGAGTCAATTGAACCAACTATTGAACCAATAATTGAACCAACTCAAATAGGTGAATCAAATAGTGAACCAAACCGACCAGCCGGACCTGAGGCTGAACCATGTTTTAGAAAAACCAAGAAACCTAGACTCAGTCACCAAACCGGTCAAATTGTGGGTGATCCAACTTTAGGAGTTAGAACTAGGTCTTCCTATAGAAACCTTAGTCAGATAGCAAAAATTGAACCTAAGACTATAGAGGAAGCCCTACCTGATCCTGATTGGATCATAGTTATGCAAGAAGAGTTAGCCCAATTTGAAAGAAACCAAGTCTGGGAACTAGTACATAAACCTGAGGGCAAATCCGTCATTAACACTAAGTGGGTTTTTAGGAATAAGTTAAATGATCAAGGAGAAATAGTCAGAAATAAAGCCCGCTTAGTAGCGAAAGGATTCAGTCAGGTAGAAGGGTTAGATTATGACGAAACCTATGCCCCGGTGGCTAGACTTGAATCCATTAGGATGTTATTAGCCTTTGCATCCCATAAAGGATTTAAATTATACCAAATGGATGTAAAGTCAGCTTTCCTAAATGGATTCATTAAGGAAGAGGTCTATATAGGACAACCCCTGGGTTTGAAGATTTAGAAAGACCTGACCATGTTTACAAACTCACTAAGGAACTTTATGGATTAAAACAAGCACCTAGGGCCTGGTATGAACGCTTATCAACTTACCTAATCTCTAAAGACTTTAACCAAGGACAAATTGACTCAACCCTATTTATTAAAACCTTAGGAAAAGAAATCTTTATTGCCCAAATCTACGTCGATGACATAATCTTTGGGTCCACAAACTCTAATTTTTTAAAAGAATTCGTTAAAATAATGGAAAATGAGTTTGAAATGAGCCTAGTTGGTGAGCTTAACTTTTTCCTAGGGTTACAAATTAAACAAACTAGGGATGGAAACTATGTCCATCAATTCAAATATGCTAAAGAGTTAATTTAAAATGGACAACTCTAAAAGCATAAGTACCCCCATGGCCACAAATGTAAAAATATATAGTGACCCTTATGGTAAACCAGTAGATCTTAAACTCTATAGAAGTATGATTGGGAGTCTACTGTACCTTACAGCCAGCAGACCTGATATTCTTTTTGCCGTAGGAATATGTGCTAGATACCAAACCTGTGCTAAGGAAACACACTTAGCAGCCCTAAAAAGAATTCTAAGAAATGTTAAGGGCACCTTAAATGTAGGGATTTGGTATCCTAGGACCTCAACCTTTGACTTGTCAGGATACTCGGACTCTGACTACGCTGGTTGTAAATTAGATAGAAAGAGCACAAGTGGAAGCTGCCAACTGTTAGGAAATAGTCTAGTAAGTTGGTGCAGCAGAAAACAACACTGTGTAGCTCTATCCATAATTGAAGCTGAGTATGTTGCATTAGGAGAGTGTGTAACATAACTTTTATGGATGATGGACACTCTTCAGGACTTACAGCTCAACTACACCCAAACTAAAGTCTTTATTGACAATATAAGCTCAATTAATCAAACTAAGAACCCAATCCAACATTCCAGAACTAAACACATAGAAGTTAAACACCACTTTGTAAGAGACCACGTAGCCAGGGGTGAGATAGTCCTTAAACATGTAGATTCTAAATCTAACTTAGCTGACATATTCACCAAACCCCTACCTGAGTCTGAGTTTAGTTCACTAAGAAGGCAGTTAGGATTATGCTTAGTAGAATATGTTTACTCTACTTTTGATTTTCTTACTGCTTTACTTGATTTTTAAAATCAGTTTCTAAAATAATTTTAAAAACTGCTTTACTTAATTTCAAAATCAGCTTGAAAAATCTTTTTAGCATTTTAAAATAAATTTTTTTTCAACTTAGTTTTCTTTTCAAAAACTACCCTCTTCAAAACTAGGGTCTTTTTCGCAAATAGACTTAGCCTAGGCCCTAACCCTAAAACTGCATGCACCTATAGATTTAGAAGCCAACATCTCACAAGCACCTTAGGGTACTATTGATTGATGACCTAGAATAGGTTGAAATGCTTAGGTCTTTGCCTTAATTCAAGATGCTTTAAGTTAGTGCATCTGCAGTAATTGGGGCACTAAATATAACTTAAACAGTAATCAAGTTAAGTGTCAAGTTTAGAAAATCTAACTTGAACAGAACACTTAACTCGACTAACTCTAGCGAAAACTACTGTTTATAACAGTTAGTAAGTAGCTAATTGGGTTAGACAGGACCCTACAGAGATAATTGAAATTGCTTTGGTTCAGTTTGGTCTTGAATTGGTTCAGTACGACACATTATGAAATTTATTTATCTTTTTACTGCTATATTGCTTTGTTTTTGATATATGGCAAAGGGGGAGAGATAGGAAAGGAGAGAAGCTTTAAAATTTTTTTTCAAAATTCAAAATTTCAAAACTTTGTCCTTTCTTCAAAAAGTACTTAATCTATTTGTTTTCAAAAGTACTAAGTTATTCTTCAAAGTTTCTCTAACATAAAGCTGCTTTCAAATCTTTTAAGGACTTAAACTAAAGTTGCTTTCAAACCTTTTTAGTACTTAAACTTAAAGCTATTTTCAAATCTTTTTAAGTACTTAAACTAAAGTCGTTTTCAAAAATCTTTTTAAGGCACTTAAAATCAAGCTGTCTTTCAAAAAGTTTTTTAAGTACTTAAAACTTAAGCAGTTGTAAATTTTGCTAAGTACTTATCTTAAACTTAAGCTATGGTTCTAAGAACTTAAAACTTCAAAATATGTCTCTTTTCTACTAACTTGAAATTTTTAAGTGTAAAATCTTCAAAAGTGCACAACTAATTTTTTTGGAAAATATGTTTCTAAAGTGTCTTTTATAAATTGTTTTAAGTGTTTAAAAAAATTAACTCCATCTTTAGACTTAGAAATTTTTTTAAAACCCCACGAACTTTTGAAAAACCTAGGGGGAGATTTCTTCCAGGGAAGGAAACTAAAAGTTTACATCATCTGTTCAGGATTAACTTAACTTTTTGAACCGGGTTGTCATAAATTAAAAAGTGGGAGATTATTGGTGTAGACATCACCTAAGTCGAACCTGTGTTTTGATAATGGCAAAAGGGTTCAAAAGTTAAGATGTTATGTTTATCTAACATACTACTTGAGTGTGCAGATTAAAGTCCTAGCGAAGGATTGTTAGGCATCGGAACCCTAAGACTCAGCGAAGGGCTGCTGGGCACCTAGCGAAGGGCTGCTAGGAGTCAAAGACCTGGCGAAGGACTGCTAGGCACCAGGCGAAGGACTGCCTGGAACGAAAGACCTGGCGAAGGACAGCTGGGCACCAGGCGAAGGACTGCTTGGAACTGAAGACCTTGCGAAGGACTGCTGGGCAAAAGTCCAACCGAAGGAGCCGGTTGGCAACAGGTAAATTCTCCCGAGAGGAGTAGGTGAGGACGCGTTCCCCGTCGAGGGAACAGTAGGCGTCGGTTCGACCTAGAGCTCCATTTTGGAGACCCAAAGTCAGAACCAAGACAGCTAAGGCTGTATAAACCTAATACTTGATTGCTTTGTGTTGTTTTGGACTAACCTTGGATGCAAGACCGAAGAAATGAGTTTCTGCAGCTCAGAACGCCTCAAAGGAGAGAGGCAGCAGCTGAGTAGGGCGCCCCCAGTGTCCCGGGCGCCCCCAAGGTCAAGGCAAAACAAGTTAAGCAAGAGTATGCTTCGGAAGCTTACTGGGCGGGGCGCCCCCATGCTCCCGGGCGCCACCAGTGCCCAGGGCGCCCCGGGCTCAAGCCAACGAAGTGGATAAAATTTATCTAGCCGAGAAGCTCGCTGAAAGGGTCAACCAGGGCGCCCCCAGCGTCCCGGGCGCTCCCACAGTCAACCCTCAGCCCTATTCAAGTGGGATAAGGGCTGACCGAGACTTGCTCGGATCGGGTGACACGTGGGGGGGGGCCCCCAACGTTCAGGGCGCCCCGGGAGGCTATAAAAAGCCCCTCGACCCCAAGGCTTCAAACATCAAGTTTTCCAACGCCAACACGCTCTTCAACTCACGCGCTCTGCTCCAGAAATCCTTTATCTCGAGATTCTAGCGCCGGCGACGACCCTACGCTCCGAAGAACGATCTACACCGGGCGTCGGTAACGAAGAGTCAATTGTTAATTGTATTCTTACTGCACTTACTACTGTACAACTGTTTGTAAGATTTTGCGCACATATAGAATTGCCCCCAGTAAACGGTCAACGACCGTGGGCCTTGGAGTAGGAGCCGACCGCGACTCCGAACCAAGTAAAATCATGGTGTTTTGCGTGTTGTGTAATTTTAATTGTATCCGCTGCGTATTCTCTTTTTCAATCCGAAACGACTTACGATATTCACCCCCCCTCTATCGTTTTCTCTCGATCCAACAAATAGTAAAAAATATGAAACATGTGTCTCATTGATTTTATTGGTTTTTTTTGTTTTAATGTGTGGAAGCTAAAGAGATAAAAATTCTTCATATTCATGAGATGAAAATAAAAGAGTTCTTCTTGCATTTGGATGTAACTTAGTCATTTTTCTTCCTCTCTTCCACCTCTTCTTCCTCTTTGGCCGAAACCCATCTTTGGGGTTCTTGGTGTTTTTGTGAACTACCTCAAGTTGCTAGCACAACTAATGTAGTTCTTCTCCAAAGTTGAGATATTGTGTTCGTGTGGATACATATAGAGGCACAGACACTTGAACGTGCAAGAGATCCAGCGTACCTTGGACGAGCAGGGTAAGCAAAGGGCACGCTCCAAAGATATACACTTTTTTTCCAAAGATATACACTTTAGATAGATGAACTTCATACGAGTTTTCTTTCGCATGGATCGTTCGAGGGATCCTTTTTCCGCTGCGAATTTTATTATTATGTTAGATAGGATTCCCTACAACACCCCTAGTCATGCTAAAAGTGACCTAGTTCAGGGAGGGGAGATAGTTCATCTAACCATCGAGTTGGGAAAAAAGGATGCTCGGAAAGTCTAACAAAAAAGATTCTTTTCTTCCATCCCTTGTGCGAAGAAAGAAGACCACCTATGAATCTATGGTTAGCTCGGGCTGTGAAGTTAAAAGCCCCTCTAGACGCGAGACTTGGAAGAAAAAAGTAATATAAATATCCCAAACAACTTGAACAAAATGAACGCCCTGCTCATCTGAGCGAAAGCACTCAGGACCATTTGTTGGAGAGGAATATCAAAATATTGGAATATAAACATGAAGAAAGGGGTGATCGGAAAGCGAAGGTCATATTCTTCTTGACCCAAGAAGAAGGTGTAAAACCCTAGAGGTGGTTCTATGGGAGATTGGTCAATCCGAAGCACCCAAACTTCGAAATCTTCAAGAATCCCATAGTATTCACAGACAGCTCGCAAGACTCTGGGCTTAATCTTAGATGATATAGATTCATATCATTCTGGCTGGTAGGTCTGCTCCTTTAGTTTCCCTGAGGCTCCCCCCTTTTCACTTTTTCCTTTCTTTCTTTCTCCTTTCCCATTCCTACCCATGATCCTATGGCTAAGGAATAAGACTAAGAAAGAAATATGGACAATCAAAGAAGAAAAATACCAAGATAATGACTTGACGAAACTTACACGGGAAAGAACCTCGGTGAAAGGAGAGGGGATTTGCGAGTTTCGGCTGTGAGCAGTGCAAAGAGGTTGACGGAGATTTCCTCGTCCCCTTTTATATGTAGACCGTGATAACACAGGAGGGATGGATGTGAGACACGTAGGTGAGGAATGGTTGTGGATCTTGAAACGTGCAGCTCATTATTGCCGCCGGTTGGTTTGCCTTGACTAGCACGTCGAGGAAAGGATGCTTCAAGAGGATCATGCCGCATGGAGCTAGTCTATTCACCAGAAGGATCTCCCATCATTAATATGCCCCATGTGCTCTTGATAAGTGATTGACAGCCATCGATCACAGCGCATCGGAACTCGGAAAACTCTTGGGACTAATTCAAACAGTTACTTCAAATCCTTCCACGAATGTTTTGATTTCTAGGATCCATGAAATAGTTAAGGTTGAGAAATGCTAACTATAGTTTTTATCTACACTTCTCTCTCAAAGCGTCACATGTCTAATCAGTTAGACAACCTTCCTTCGATTAGACTTAACGGGGGCTTGTGATTGGGATGTTAGCCCGAGGCAGACATGTGGCTCGAGGAAGTCGCGTGTCATGACTATGAGGGTCGGAGAGAGGCGTCCGAGATCAACTTGGGAGAAGAGTGCTCGAGGCTAACTCGGGAGGGAAATCCCCAAGATTAACTCGGGAGAAGAGTGTCCGAGACCAACTCGGGCGAAAAGACTTCGAGGCCAACTCGGGAGGAAAGTCTCCGAGACCAACTCAGGAGAAGAGTGCATGAGACCAACTTGGGAGAGTAGAACCCGAGCCCATCTCAGGGGAAGAGTCCATAAGACCAACTCAGGAGGGAAGTCCCAGAGACTAACTCGAGAGAGCGGAATCCGAGCCCAACTCGGGGGAAGAGTCCCCGAGATCAACTTGGGAGAGAGAGAATAGATGTGGGGAGTTTACCATTAGTGACGATAATGATAAACTTAATATATGCGACGACAGTTACAAGTGCCCCCCCTTTAGTAAGAAAGCTGGCAGGTGGCTACGACCTATAACACATGATAATAATGATAGATTTAATATGTGCAACGGCAGTTACTAGTATCCCTCGACGTGTGACAGCTGGCAGGCGATCATGATCCGTGAGGCGTGGAAACTGGGGAGGCGGTTACAATAATGTACGAGTGCTCGAAGAAAAGAGACAGTGATTATATAAGGTATTTAGGCACCTAGGTAAAGGGGGTCGAATTTTCTTAATTCTAAATAATTTATTCTCCTTGCTCTTCTCTTATTTTTGAAGGGTTTCTGACTTGAGCGTCGGAGAGGGCTCCACTAGAACTCCTTTCGGTGTATCCCTTTAACGCTCGTGTTAATCTCGCAGGCAAAAACATCCTCTTTTCATCACTCAAGGCTATACTACGATGACCTATTGTCCATATCATTCACTTCAAGAACAATTATAATTTAAGATTTTTATTCTATCTACTTCTAGTTATATAATCCTCCATTTTTTTCCTAGTTGTGAACTTACAATTTATAATAAAAAAAGTTCCATATTTGAAAATTATCTCCTTTGTTCCTCTTCCCGCCCTTGATGTTCCTCTTCCCGCCCTTGATAAATCTTCCCTGAATGGACTATTTCACAATTCACAGCTTGCTTTTCTCGAATCTTCCACTCCGCATCACGTGGTGACTCCGCTACAGTCCTCATTTTTCCCCTCTTAAGTTTGATCCAGAGCATGCCTATTATGCCACTGCAGATAGTGTTCGTGATCTCCTGATTCATGTGAGACCTGGATAACTAGCACACGCATCTTTATTTATATATTGACCGTTTTTCTATCTTACATGGTTGTTGATTGTGTTGGAGGAAATGTACTTCGTCGGAGATTTTATAATAAATTGAAATTATAAAAAATAATTTTAACTTAACTGTTGAGTGACCCGAGCTACCTTTTATACAGACTGCAGTCTCCTAAGCTAAATTCTCGAGCAGAGGCTACCGACTAGGATCTCCCGAGCTCCTGACCAGTATCTCCCGAGCTGAATTCTCGAGCTAAAATTCTAGAGCTGAGTCTCGTGACTAGGATCTCCCGAGCAGTATCTCCCAAGCTCCCGAGCAGTAGCTCCCGAGCCCCCAACAGTAATTCGAGAGTAGCTGAGGCCTGCGTAACGCAGTTTCCTTGAAACAGATTTTTCCTCCTCCGGCGGTGCTTCGAGGCTCCGATGGATGTCTGTCTCTCAGGATACAACAGCGGCATCACGGGCACAACGAAACACTCGTTGCTGGTGGTGAACTGAGGAAGTACCCGAACACTATCAAGGGAGGTGAGGAAGGAAGTGGAAGATAATTCCTTCTCTGTATATCTTTTGCTCTCAGTCACAGCCTCTTTAAATGGACTCATACCCCCCTCCCGGCGCAGTAATCAATGACCGAATTAACGTCATTTACTGCCAATTAACCGTCCAGATCCAAACGTCTGAGGTTTATTGATTTAACATTAATCAATAGTTAATGCATCAATTAGCAAAAAATTTGGCAAAACCTTGGTTCATTCTCTTAGACAAATTTTACCCCGACCGGTCGGACATTCGACGCGTGTAGGTCGTGCATGCACACGAGTCCACTTGGTTCAGTACAAATCCGGGCCCTGGATTTGCACCCCTCCCTACGCACCCACGCATGAGAGAGCCTCTTCTCTAGCATTTGTTCACAACTAACATGCTTGTGAAACAATATAAACCAACAATTATGCCTTAAGACTCCTAATGTGTGACTAAAGTCTCATTCACAATGGAGTTCATTTATTCTGCACCTCCCTTTCCATTCACTAGAAACTCCCAATGTGGGACTAAAGGTCCACTCACAATGGAGCATCTTTCCTCCCTTTCCATTCACATTATATCCAACAATCCTCCACATGAATGGAAACAGGGTATGTGATAGCATTCAGCAGTTGAGTCCAGTATAGGACAGGTAGGTTTCACCCTTTGAACCTTCCCTTGTGAAGATCTGTTTACTTCCTGGCTGACAGTAGACATGATATCCTTGAACTGTGCTGCCGTTTGTATAAGCATTGACACATCTCACCCATGACTCTCCCTGATACACCACAGTTCTCATAAGTGTGTTCGTTCTTGGCCATGAACATGTCTGATTCTGCGAGAAGTTCTAAGAATTGTGTCTTCAATTCTCTTCGAAGCGACCCAACTTCTTTCTCACATAGGTAATCTCTTAAGAGTTTTCCACATAACTCTATTGAATCATTAAAAGTCGTATGCTTAACCTCCACCCTTCACTGTTTCAAAGGATCGTTCCCTCACAGTGAACACCTTTGTTAGTGCAGTTAGGTTGTCCCTTTGAACCTAGTTCTCGGGATCTCCAGTTTGCATAGGTTGAGTTTCCTTTGCACCAATATTTTGTATCGACATCAAACCCATCCTTCTTGTTAAGCTTGCAACTAACTCTCGATTTAACCTTTTGGTTAGCGGATCCACTAAGTTATCCTTTGACTTCACATATTCAATAGTGATAACTCCAGTTGAGAGTAGTTGTCTAATAATATTGTGTCTCTGACGTATATGTCTAAACTTACCATTATACAGATGACTTTGTGCCCGGCCAATTACCGATTGACTATCACAATGTATGCAAATTACCGATATGGGTTTCGGCCATCTCGGTACATCTTCTAAGAATTGCCGTAGTCATTCAGCCTTTTCACCACATTTGTCAAGACTTACAAACTCAGACTCCATCGTGAATCTGGTTATTACAGTTTGCTTAGAAGATTTCCATGAAATGACTACACTTCCCAGAGTGAACACATATCCACTAGTAGACTTCACGTCTTTTATGTCCGATATTCAACTGGCATCATTGTATCCTTCGATAATAGCAGGATATCTCATATAGTGCAGTCCATTTCCACGAGTATATCTCAAGTACCTGAGTACTCTTATTATCCCTTTCCAATGCTCAACACCGGGATTACTCGTGTATCTACTCAGTTTGCTTACTGCGTAGGTTAAATCTAGTCTTGTACAATTCATCAAGTACATCAGACTTCCAATCACCCGAGTGTACTCTACCTGAGAGATACTTTCTTCTCGGTATTTCGATAGATGTTGGCTAGTATCTATCGGCGTTCGTGCCAACGCAGTATCACCATTGGTGAATTTCTCAAGAATTTTATCCACGTAATGAGATTGACTAAGAACAAGTCCTTCTGCTGTTCTAAGAATTTTGATTCCTAGAATCACATCAGCTAGACCCATGTCTTTTATGTCAAATCTGTTGGTGCAGGCAGCACCTAAGTCAAACCTGAGTTTTGATAATGGCAAAGGGTTCAGAAGTTAAGATGTTATTGTGATCTAACTTGTTCACTGAGTGTGCAGGAAGAAGTCCTAGGTACATTAGGCAAGAAGTCCTGGCAAAGGGCTGAGCAAAGAAGTCTTGTTCAAGGACTGGGCAAGAAGTCCTGACCCGAAGTCGGACAAAGAAGTCCTGGTCGAGGACTGGGCAAGAAGTCCTGGCAAGGGGCTGGGCACCGAAGACCTAACCGGAAGTTGGGCAAGAAGACCTGACCGAAAGTTGGGCACGAAGACCTGGTCAGGTGAATTGGGAAAAAGTCTAACCAGAGGAGCCGGTTGGCAAAAGGTAAACTCTCCTGAGAGGATTAGGTGAGGACGCGTTCCCCGTCGAGGGAACAGTAGGTGTCGGTTCGACCTAGAGTTCCATTTAGGAGATCCGAAGTCAGAACCAAGACAGCTAAGGCTGTAAATAATGACTAACACTCTTTCTTAGTTTGTTTTGGAACTAACTTTCGTTGCATGGATCGAAGGATTGTGTTTCTGCAGCTCAGAACGCCCCAAAGGAATCGGGTAGGTCACTGGGCTAGGTGCCCGGGATGACCCGGGCGCCCAAGGTAAAGGGCCCAAACATCAAGAAAGCAAGACTGCTTCGAACTACACCGGGTTAGGCGCCCGGGAGGTCCCGGACGGCCAAGGTCAAAGCCAAAGCAGCCATCGAAGCAAATCTACCACGAAGCCAATGGAATAGGTCAACCCAGGCGCCCAAGAGATCCCGGGCGCCCCAGTCAGCCCAGGTGCCGAGTCAAAGGGGATAAGCGCTGACTGAGCCCGCGGATGGAGATTCTCGCAGGATGAGGCACGTGTCAGGCGCCCCCAACGAACCAGGAGCCCCCATGGGTGCTATAAAAGGGGGTTCACCCCCAAGGTTTCGACATCCATTCTTTCCAACGCTCCAAACACTTTCGCTCAAGCGCTGCGCCCCGGCAAAGTTCGATTTCGAGATTCCAGCACCGACGACGACCCTCTACTCCGGAATTCGATCCATCTCGGGAGTCGGTAAAGTTTCAATTAACGAAAGTGTTGTGATTTAGTTTCTCAAATTCTATATCTGTACTATCAATCTGTAAAAATCTTTCCGAATATAGAATTGCCCAAAGTAAACGGTCAAGGACCGTGGACCTTGGAGTAGGAGCCGACCGCGGCTCCGAACCAAGTAAAAAAATCGACTTGTGTTCTTGTGTACTTTATTTCTTTCCGCTGCGTATATTCTTTAACTGTCCGAAAAATTTTGATAATGATATTCACCCCCCTCTATCGTTTTCTTCGATCCCACATGTGGTATCAGAGCAGGTGGCTCAAATTTGGTGCAACCACCAATTTGAGAGTATTTTCGGATTTTACGAAATTATTTTTCTTTTTCGAATTTTTTCTTGTTAATCAAGGTTGGTCCAACACCACTCGATCGTTTTTTTCGATTAATTTTCTTCTGCACTACTAATCCAAGACCAAGTCTTGGGACAAAGTTTCCTTGTTTTTGTTTTATTTCAGAAATTATCATGGTCATGCAAGAGGGTTTCAACATAGCCAGACCACCACTCTTCAGTGGAGAAGACTTCTCCTACTGGAAGAGTTGGATGGAAGTCCACCTGAAAACTCAGGTGGATATGTGGATTATTATCCAATCTGGCCTTGAAATCCCTAAGAATGTTGAAGGAGTGGTACAGCACAACACAGATTGGGATGCCTCGCTGAAGAAAAAGATCGAGGCTGATGCAAAGGCAACCCAGACACTGCAATGCGGATTAACCAAGGAAGAACTGAACCGGGTGGGACCCTTCAATAGTGCTAAAGAACTCGGGAGCAAACTAATTGAACTGCACGAACCTCCGACACCAGAATCAGCAAAAGGGATCTGTTGCTGAACAGACTCTACATCATAAAAATGAATGAAGGTGAATCAGCAGCACAGCTCCACGCCAGAATCCAGGAGTTGATGAATGGCCTGCACACAATCGGCCACAAGGTAGAAAATCGTGACCTTATCAGGTATACCTTAAATGCTTTCCCAAGAAATACTCTGTGGGCATCTATGGTAGATGCTTACAAGGTTTCTAGGGATCTTTCTAAAATAAAATTAGATGAATTGTTTTCAGAATTAGAATTACACGAACAGACTAACTGCACTTTGGCCGAGAAAGGTATTGTTTTTCTTGCAGGTAAAACCCAAGGAAAGGTAGCCAAGAAAAAGCCTCAATCTGCACCCGAGTCTGACTCAGACTCAGACTCAGAAGATAGTGAAGGGGATCGACCCAAGTTGGTTCGGCTAGCCCGGGACTATTACAAGGAGCTGAAGCATCAGACCAACAGAAGGAAAGCCAGCTAAAGAAAGGAAGATCCAGCTGAACCCTCAACTTCAAAGACCAAACCAAATGTGACCTGCTACGAATGCAACAAGAAGGGACACTACAAATCGGAGTGCCCTAATCTAAAGGAAACCAAGAAGACTCGAAGGAAGAAGGATCTTCAAGCCACGTGGGACGAATCTTCCTCCGAAGAAGAAGAAGAGGCCCCACAGTCAAACATTCTCGCCTTGACCGCTTCAGAAGACATCGACACCGGATCGGAATCGGAGTCGGACGACGGAAGGCTTACAATCTCGGAAAACGACTAAATAACGGTAAGAGGCTATTCCGAAACTGAATTAGCTAAATTAATAGCATACTTATCTCGTAACTTGACGAAAGCCAAAATCCGAGTCGAATCCCTCCGACAGGAAGTAAAACTCCTGAAAGAGGGAGCTGACTCTAGATCCTTGATCGAGAAGGTTCAAGAAGGAACCTTTACTCAAGTTGAAAAGCTTGAGAAAGAGAACTCCTCCTTGAAAACGCAAGTCAAGGACCTTAGAGTGGCTTTAGAACGATTCACTTCGGGCTCCAAGGGTCTTGACATGATCCTTGGAAAACAGAAGTCCGTTCTAAATCGATCTGGGTTAAGGTATCGAACCAAGTCGAGACAACGGTCATACTATGCTGTATTGAACCAATCTAGACCCAAAGTTCAAGCATGGGTACCAAAACATTTCTTGAACAACCAAGCTGGACCAAACCAGTATTGGATCCCCAAGGACAAGATTCATATCTTGCCTAATCATTACCGTGACTTTAGTCCAGGGGGAGCCAATTTAAAAATGATTTTCATAATTAGATAAATTTCTTTTATCCCTTAAATTTAATTGCATGCTTGATTATTTATTTATTTCAGCAAATTATCATGTTTAGATCTAGGACTGGTTAGACTAAGGACTAAAATGATTTAACTGAAATTTGAACAACATAGTATTGGGTGGAGGTGAGATGATAGTGTTGGTGCCCCGGTAAGTTTTGATGTGATCAACCAGGTTAAGTTAGGTCCTGGTATGTTTAATCTCTCTACTAAGTGTGCAGGAGCTTAGGTGCGGAGGAAGTCGAGCGTAAGACGTAGCGGATGAGAAGGATTGTGCGGGGAAGTGAGCCGACGGGCTCAGTACAATCCGAGGGTCGCGGAAGCTACGGAAGAGTACGTCGGTGGAGCGAGAAGGGCATGCGCGGTGTTCGAGGGACGAGAAGCCGGGAGGAAGGACGCTCGAGGGGCGAAAGGCCAGAGTCGGGTTCGGGTGAGCCTAACTCCGGTTGGTCGGAAATCACCCAGAAGATGAACCAAAAGACTGGTTAGTTTGACCAAGTCAAACCAGGCACCTGAAACAAAAAAAATTTTATTTGTTGCTGTGAAGATTCGAACCAACAACCTCGCCTGCGTATATCACCAGCCTTACTGACTAGGATAAGGAGGAGATGTGATTAAAGTTGTTGCTAGCAGATGATAAAGTTATTTATCTGTTGCGAGCAGAAGAACCAAAAGGCTAGTCGCCCGAAAAAGAAAGATTAAATTGTTGCTAAGAGGAATTGAACCCAAGACCTTGAGAACAGAGGCTGCCAAGCTTACCAGTTGGGATAAAAGTCAAAGACAAATTATTCTTGCCGATATTCTTACTTGGAGATTACAATAGCAATCTCGAGCAGAAGATAAAAATTCCTTTATCTCATAAAGGATAAAGCCTTATCCTTTAATCAGATCCAATGGATGCAGGTTAATCTCATCCAAGATCAACCATCCAGATTACATCCATGGATCAACGGCCAAGAGAAAATTCCTCAACAATCAACAATCCAGATTTATTCTCTTAGGCTATAAATAGACTTAGAATTTAGAATTAAAGGCATCAATTGAATTATAACCTCTCTAAGTCTTCAGTGCTACAACTGTAAATGCTTCTCCGCCTGAAAGAGTTCTGTTTGAGTGTTAACTGCCTTGGAAGCAGCGTTCCAGTTGCAACCAAGTTTTTTTTAGAAGAGTGCTATCTCCATTATTTTTCATAACCATCTATTCCCCCCTCTAGCCCGTCCACCCCATCCAACAGATAGTACGTTAGGGAAGCCATCTTGGTGGAACTAGCCGAAGCTACTGATCCAAAACCCAAACTAATTAGACCAAAATCTTTCAAGGAGTAACTTGAAGATGAATTTTCAATAAAAGTCTTTGTCAAGGAAAGGGTTGATGATCTAATAAGGCTACGGCCAAAGAAGCCCTAGTGTCTCGCCAAGACCTGGAAGCCAATTATTGAAAATCAAATTCACTTTACTATTGTCAGATTTGAATCTAACACAAATTTTAATTAATCTTAGATTCAACCACTTTTCAAAACAAATTTAAAACTTAATTGTTTTAAAATTAATTTAACTTTTCAAAATTAATCATGTGTTTCAAAATAAAATCTTTACTTCTGTTAAAACCTGTCTCACAAAACCCATAACGTTAACATGATTGATAACTATAGATTGAGTAAGACAGACTAGGTTGTGAAAATCAATTTAAGCTATCCCTAATTCTAATTGGATCCAAATCAATTAATACTTTATGTGTAGGAACATAAGGATTTGAACCAATGTATGTTAGATAGCGGATGCTCCAGACACATGACTGGAGACAAATTGAAATTCACCAAACTCAAGTTCAAGAACCTAGGCTCAGTAGCATTTGACAATAATGCTACACTCAAAGTAATTGTGTCAGGTAACATTGAACTTAAATCTGATTTTGTAATTAAAAAGGTACTCTTGGTTGAGAACTTTAAATTTAATTTGCTTAGTATAAGTCAATTATGTGATCCTGGCTATGTAGTTGCATTTACCAACTCTGACTACCTGATTAGAAATTTGCAAGACTCAGAAGTCATGCTTAAGGGCACTAGAAAAAATAATGTTTATACTATCAATCTACTCTTAGTACCTAAATGCCTCTTAACTCAGTTAGAAGAATCCAACCTCTGGCATAGGAGATTAGGTCATACAAATGTTAGACTAATTTCAAAAGTCACTCAACTTGGTCTAATTAAAGGAGTACCAAAAATTAAGAACTATGAAAGCACAATATGTAATTCATGCAACCAAGGTAAACAAACCAAGTCTAATCACAAGTCAATTCAATCAGACCTAAATCAAACCACGCTTGAGCTCCTGCACCTTGACCTATTTGATTCACATGGAACCAAGTCACTAAGCGGAAACCGGTACCGCTTAGTCATTATCGACGACTACTCTAGGTTCACTTGGGTTAGGTTCCTAAAGACTAAGGATGAAACCCTAAACCTGTTTATTGATTTTTGTAAGATAATTGAAAATCAAAATGATACCAAAATCAAAAGACTAAGGAGTGATCACGGGGGAGAGTTTGAGAATCAAAGGTTTGAGGAATTTTGTAGGATAAACGGGTATGTTCACGAATTTTCGTGTCCTAGAACCCCTAACAAAATGGGATAGTAGAAAAAAAGAATAGAACCCTACAGGAAGCTACTAGGACTATACTCAATGAATTCAACTTAGCTAACCAATTTTGGGCAGAAGCGATTAGTACGGCTTGCTATATTCAAAATATGGTCCTAATTAACAAACGACATAACAAAACTCCCTATGAACTATATTACCATAGACTTTCAAACCTACACTACCTAAGGGTCTTTGGGTGCAAAGTCCATATCCTAAACACCAAGGACTACCTAGGAAAATTCTAGTCTAAGTCAACCCCTGGAATATTTTTAGGATATTCAACAATAAGTAGGGCCTATAGGGTCTACAATAGACAAACTAACAAAATTGAAGAAATAACGAATTTAATATTTGATGAGGAAACTAATTCAAAATTTGATAATCCAAACCTGAATCCATCAAATATTGATCAAGAAGATAATGAACAAATTATGGAACCATCAATTGAACCACTGGTTGAAACTCTAAATGATCTAACTATTGAACCAACTAATGCGACAATTGAACCAACAATTGAACCAACCCAAGTAATTGAACAAAATACCGAACCTAACCGTCCAGCCGGACCTGAGGCTGAACCAAGTTCTAGAAGAACCAAGAAACCCAGACTCAGTCACCCCTCTGACCAAATTGTGGGTGATCCAACCTTAGGAGTCAGAACTAAGTCTTCCTACAGAAATCTTAGTCAAATAGCACTTATCTCAAAAATTGAACCTAAGACCATAGAGGAAGCCCTACCTGATCCTGATTGGATCATAGCGATGCAAGAGGAATTAGCCCAATTTGAAAGAAATCAAGTCTGGGAACTAGTACCTAAACCTGAGAGCAAATCCATCATAGATACTAAGTGGGTATTTAGGAACAAACTAAATGACCAAGGGGAAATAATCAGAAACAAAGCCCGCTTAGTAGTTAAAGGGTTCAGTCAAGTCGAAGGGTTAGACTATGATGAAACCTATACTCCAGTAGCCAGACTTGAGTCCATTAGAATGTTGTTAGCCTTTGCAGCCCATAAAGGATTTAAACATTACCAAATGGATGTTAAGTCAGCCTTTCTGAATGGGTTTATCAAAGAAGAAGTCTATGTAGGACAACCCCTAGGCTTTGAGGACCTAGAAAAACATGACCACGTTTACAAGCTTAATAAGACACTTTATGGACTAAAACAAGCACCTAGGGCATGGTATGAACGCCTATCAACTTACCTTATTTCTAAGGAATTTAACCAAGGATAAATTGACTCAACTCTTTTTGTTAAAACCTTAGAAAAAGACATTTTCATTGCCCAAATCTATGTTGACGACATAATTTTCGGATCCACCAACTCAAACTTCTTAAAAGAATTTGTAAAAATAATGGAAAACGAATTTGAAATGAGCTTAGTTGGTGAGCTCAACTTCTTTTTAGGACTAAAAAGTAAGCAAACTAGGGATGGAAATTATGTTCATCAATCTAAATATGCTAAGGAGTTAATAAAGAAATTTAAAATGGATAACTCCAAAAGCATAAGTACCCCTATGTCCACAAATGTAAAAATTGATAGTGACCTTGAAGGTAAACCTACAGACCTTAAACTATATCAAAGTATGATTGGAAGTCTACTTTACCTTACAGCTAGCAGACCTGATATCCTTTTCGCTGTAGGAATGTGTGCTAGATACCAAACCTGTGCTAAGGAAACACACTTAGCAGCCCTAAAAAGAATACTTAGATACATTAAGGGCACCCTAAATATAGGGATTTTGTATCCTAGGACCTCAACTTTTGACTTGACAGGATACTCTGATTCTGACTATGCTGGATGCAAACTAGATAGAAAGAGTACAAGTGGAAGCTGCCAACTCTTAGGAAATAGTCTAGTCAGTTGGTGCAGTAGAAAGCAACACTGCGTAGCTCTATCTACAACCGAAGCAGAATATGTTGCTTTAGGAGAGTGTCTAGCACAACTCCTATGGATAATGCACACTCTTAAGGACTTCCAGCTTGATTACACCCAAACCCAAATCTACATTGATAACATAAGTTCAATTAATCTAACTAAGAACCCAATCCAACACTTTAGAACAAAACATGTAGAGGTTAAACATCACTTCGTAAGAGATCATGTAGCCAGGGGTGAAATAGTCCTTAAGCATGTAGACTCAAAGTCAAACTTAGCTGATATCTTCACCAAACCCTTACCTGAGTCTAAGTTCAGCTCACTAAGAAGGCAGTTAGGGTTATGTTTAGTAGAATAGGACTGCTCTACTTGTGTTTTTTAAAACTGTTTTATTTCTTATCTGATATTTATTTGAAAAAATCATTTTCGTCTTGAAATTTAAAATGATTTTCCGACTTAGTTTTTAAAAACTTACCCCCTTCAAAACTAGGGCTTTTTCGCAAATGGACTTAGCTTAGGCCCTAACCCTAGAACTGCATGCATCTATAGATCTAGAAGCCAACATCTCACAAGCACTTTAGGGTACTTTTGATTGATAACCTAGACTGGGTTGAGATTCTTAGATCTATGCCTTGATTCAAGATGCTTTAAGTCAGTGTATCTATAGTAATTGGGGCAATAAATACCAATTGAACAGTAATCAGGTTAAGTGTTAAACTTAGAAAATCTAACTTGATCAGATCACTTAACTTGACTAACCCTAGCGAAAGCTACTATTTATAACAGTTAGTAAGTAGCTAACTGGGTTAGACAAGACCCGAAAGAGAAAATCTAAATTGATTTGGTCCAGTATATGCTTAGAATTGGTTCAATACAACGCTTTACTTTCCTTACTCAATTTTTTTTGCTATTTTTTTTTGATATATGGCAAAGGGGGAGAGATTGAAGAGGAGAGAAAAGAAAAGGTTTTAAAATTTAAAATTTTCCAAATTAAATTTTTTTAAAAAACTTTTATCTCCTTTTTCAAAATGTAAAGTAACAAAATTGTTTTGAAAATTTTTAAGTGTTAACTTCAAAATTGTTTTGAAAAATTTTCTAAGTGTTAAAACTCAAAAAATGTTTTGGAAAATTTTCTAAGTGTTAAAACTAAATGTTTTTTAAAAAAAAATTTTAAGATGGTGAAGGGAATGAGGCACGATTCATTAGAGCTGCTGAAGGGTTTCAGAATTATTTCTGAGGTCAACCGTTGATCTTTCGATTAATTGGGGGTCATGAAGTACTACTAGGTGCCACTCATGATCGTTCTATAATTGGTTGATTATAGACGACCAACATAAATCGAAAGCCTATTTAGTCGCACGCACTACGAGTAATTCGAGGGATTTAAAACGAGTTGAAAATTAGATTTTCCAATCAAGAGAAATAAGTTGAATCTGAATTTATCAGAGGCGCATCGGAAGCTTAAAATGGCTAAGTCTTTTGAAGGCTTATTGGACGAATTAAATGAGTTTAATTCGTAACGGTTTTGGCTTGGTGTGGCCGGCCAAAGAGGGTGCCCACCCTCTTTGGTTTGGCCGGCCACAATAAAGGAGGGAAACCAATTTATTTGGTTTAAATTATAAAATAAATCAAGCGCGATTTGTTTTATAAAATTATGGATAAATAAATTTATATAAAGAAATTTATATAAAGAAATATTATATAAATTTATTCCTTTTATGGAAATTAAAATGAACCATGGATTGGTTTATTTTATTTTATAAAATCAATTATGAATTGATTTTTCCATGATAAGAAAATTTTATATGATAAATTTTTGTGAAAAATTTATTCCATAATAAAAGGGGAGATGTGTTTGTTTTATTATAAAGTTAGTCATAATAAAACTTGGCATAACGGAATAATTCATAACAAAATTATTAAGATAAATTTCTTATGAAAATTTATTCCGTTAAGAGGAGACTTGGCGATAAAGAGGCTACTATATAAAGGTGCATAGGCAAGGCTTGGAAATTAATTCAAGTGATCAAGGATTCTTGCCTAGCCTCTCTTCCTCTCCTTCTCTCCCTCTCCCTCTCCAAGTGGGCGCCGGCCCTAGAAGTTCCTCCTAGGGTTGCCGTGAGCCAACTCCACCAAGAAGGCGCCGAAGAAGAAGAAGAAGCGGGTCGCGACTCCTTCCTTCCTTTCCCCGGAATCTTGATTTCGTTACTTGGTGGTTAGTTTCCATCTCTCTCTCTCTTGATATTCTTGTCGTGCCTTTGGAGAATCTAGTAGTTCTTGTCGGCACGAAACTCGTGGCTTTGCGAAGTCATCCCGAAGAGAACTCGGCGTGGACGCGAATAGAGGCGGAGCTTCCAAGGGACGCTACGGTTGGATCTCGTCCCTTACTTCGAGTTACGCGAGGTATTGAGTAAATTAGTTTACTTTCTGTAAAAATTTTAAATTATGATCATGTCCACACATCATAAGGTTGCATGCTAGATACGTGGTTAAAAATAATTTGAGAAATTATTTATGCTAATTCTTCCGCTGTACGAAATTATTTTTTTAAATTACGAACCCGTATCCATGTCAACATGCACCCGGTCCCAACAGTGGTATCAGAGCCGGTTAGTGTTCGACATAATCATATAATTGTTTTGCGGAAAACTTTGTCATGATCTCAATTTTGGAAAATTTTTCAATTATGGAAACTTTCCAATTATGATAAATTTTAGATTTAGGAATTTCAAAGTTTGGAAATCCTCATGAAATTTCGCAAACTTTTGAAATATCCTAGTTTCTGAAATTTTATGATAATTGTGAAAACTTCCCATTTTTGGAAACTTTCCAATTTTGGAAATTTCCTATTTTGGAAATTTTCTAATTTTGGAAATATGTAAGTTTTCTTTGTACCAGAAACTTACAATTATTCTAAAAACCTATTATGAAATCTCGCAATTTTGGGCACTTTCTTTCAAGAAAGTCTAGACAAATTTATGGATCATTAATTGACAATTAAATTCGAATTGGTTTTAAATTATTAACAAAATTCTTTATTTTGGATTGAGCCTCGGGGAGCCATCCAATTTAAAGCTAGTTGTTGTAATTTAATTTCCTATTTTGAATAAAATTGTCATGTTTAATTTGGTTACGCCTCGGGGAGCGGACCAAATTGGATTTACGATAAATTTCTTTTCTTTGGGTATCTGAGCCTCGGGGAGTCACCCTTAGAAAATAATTTGTTGTAATTAATTAATCCATGAATAAAAATATGTGGTCAAATCTTGGAAATTTGATTTAAGAGGTGATGCTCTTACATATTGTTGTCTCCAAAATTAATTAGGAAAATGGTTTTCTATAGAGTTTTCTTAAATGAGATTTTCATGAAAATAATATGTGGTTGAATTAAGAGAATCTGTCTCTTAATTTAATAAGATTTGATTTAGAGAAATCAAAGTCTTAAACATATTATTTCCGAAATTGATTATGACAATTTAGGAAATTGTTTCCCAAAACAATTCCTTGAATAAAGTATGAAATTAGAATTAGGAAATCCGGTTCCTAATTCAATTAATGAGACTTGATAAATTAAGTCACATACATACTTTATTAAGGAAATCGTTAGTCATGACATAATTATATGTCATGAAGGTGCTTTAAAAAGAAAGGATGAGACCCAAAACCCCTTACAAAATATTAAGGCTAACACCTTCCATTAATATGGTTAGAACCGGAGTTTTGTTTCTCGTTTGGGTTGATGGACACATCCATGCCCGGCTTGAACCTCAACATGTTCAAACCATGGAATTAGTTTATGAATAATATAGTTGGAGTCAGAGGTCAATCCTTAGTTTTGGTTGTTGGACACATCCAAGCCTGACTAAACGGTTGAATGAGCTCCAACCATATTAAAACTATTTCTTGATTAATGGGTCAGCCTTAAGCTTGGAGCATCGATTTGTTGTGCCACAGCCAAGGTCGATGTAAAGAGAGTTGCAGTTGGGTGCTATGTATATTGTTGCATACTTGTTAATGAGTTAACAGCCCAATGATTTATGCAAACATTCAATTAGTTGATAGCATAAAGTGATAGTTACATATATATGATATGTAATCGGTATAATTACCTACCTTCATAGCTAAGAATAACTTGATGGCCACAGTCATGGTTGTTCTTATCTATGGTTGGATATCAACCTATTTGGAGGTGTTCCTACGATCTCCCGAATTGATAAAAAGGGTTATTCAATTCGAAAAATAAATAGGATTTAATTAATGTATGTTGATGCATTCTTTATCATTCTTCTCACATAAGCTCAATTTGTATTTCTAGGATAATCACTCGATCATGTCTTCTCTGAATTTGCGTTCCATTTTGGACACCAATAAACTGACTGGGCCAAACTTCATGGACTGGCTTCGAAACCTGAGGATAGTCCTCAAGGCAGAAAAGCTTGCTTATGTCCTTGAAGATCAACTTCCCAACCGTCCTCCAGAAGATGCAACTCCATACCAGTTAGTGGCCTATCAGAAACATGTGACCGATTCTGAACTTGCGAGTTGCATCATGCTAGCCTCTATGGTACCTGAGCTGCAAAAGCAGCATGAGCATATGGATGCTTATACCATCATCTTCCATCTTCATGAGTTATTTGAAGAGCAGGCGAGATCCGAAAGGTTCGAAGTCTCCAGACTCCTCTTCACCTCTAGGATGTAGGAAGGCACTTCTGCCTCACAGTTTGTGTTAAAGATGTTGGGGTACATTGAGCGACTGAGCACACTCGGTTTTGCAATGGATCATGAACTAAGTATTGACTTAATTCTGCATTGTTTGCCCAAAAGTTATTCACAATTTGTGACGAACTATCGGATGAACAAGCTGGAGACTACCATTCCTGAGTTGCTCAACCTGCTGAAGACTATAGAGCCTTCTGTAAAGCAAGATCAGAAGACGGTACTGTTAGTTGGTTCCTCAAAGAAAGGTTCTAAGAGGAAGGCCAAAGAACAGAATAAAGGAAAGAAGAAAAAGGCCAAAAAGACTGAAAAGACACCAAAAGGCACTTGTCATCATTGTGGCAAGGAGGGGGTCACTGGCGAAGAAACTGCAAGGTTTATCTTGAGTCTTTGAAGAAGAAGGCATCCGATGCCCCATCCTCTTCAGGTATCTTCGTTATTGAATGTCACTCTATTTCATCAGATACCTGGGTACTTGATACTGGGTGTAGCTCACATATATGTAATGACATACAGGGGCTAAGGAATAGAAGAAGACTCGTCAAGGGAGAAACGAATCTGCGAGTTGGAAATGGAGCAAAGATTGCTGCTGTTGCCATCGGAACATATTTGCTAAAGCTCCCTAATGGACGTGTCTTAGAATTGGATAATTGTTATTTTGTTCCTTCGTTAATAAAGAACATTGTATCTATTTCATGTTTGAATGAAAAAGGTTATCATTTAACTTTTAGTAACAAATGTTGTTACATAACTTTAAATGGCGTTCTTTATGGGACCGGAACTTTGTGCAATGATATCTACACGTTAGATTTATCCAGTGACGTTTTCAATATCGAAGTCAGCAACAAACGTGCTCGAATAGATAATCGAATAGACTCCTACACATGACATTGTCGTCTTGGCCATGTAAGTAAGAAACGCATGACCGAATTACACCGATGTGGAATTCTAGAATCATTTGAACCCGATTCATTTGATACATGCGAATCATGCTTAAAAGGCAAGATGACCAAATTACCCTTTTCCGGAAAAGGTAATCCAGTGGGAGAATTGCTTGGTCATACATACTGATGTATGTGGACCAATGTCAACTCTTGCACAAGGAGGCTATAGCTACTTCATCACCTTTATCGATGATCACTCACGATTCGGGTATGTGCTCTTGATGAAACACAAATCTGAAGCTTTTGAGAAATTCAAAGAATTCAGAAATGAAGTAGAGAAACAGCTTGGCAAAAGTATTAAGATACTTCGATCCGATCGGGGTGGTGAATACTTGAGTCAAGAGTTTCAAGATTATCTTAGGGACAATGGGATATTGTCTCAATGGACTCCGCCGTATACACCACAGCATAATGGTGTATCTGAAAGGCGTAACCGAACCTTGATGGATATGGTTAGATCCATGATGAACCATGCAACTCTTCCAAAATCCTTTTGGGGCTATGCACTTAAGATAGCTGTTTACTTGCTAAACAGAGTCCCGACCAAGGTAGTCTCTACTACTCCATATGAGATATGGAATAGTAAGAAACCTCACTTAACTCACCTTAAGATATGGGGTTGTCCTGCTTATGTGAAGCAGATTGTATCATACAAATTGGATGCTAAGTCTGATAAATGTCTATTTATTGGATACCCTAAGGAAACGAAGGGTTAGCAATTCTATCATCCCTTGGAGCAAAAGGTGTTTGTTTCAAGGCATGCTGTATTTCTGGAAAAAGAATTTCTTTTACAAGAAAACAGTGGGAGTGGCATTGAACTTGATGAAGTTCAAGAAACTCCAATAGACATTACAAGGACACCTAGTCTAGACCCACAACCGATAATTCATAGTGATGAGCTATCAGTTGAACCTAAAACAACACCACCTCTTTGTAGGTCTGATAGGACACGCAATATTCCAGAGAGATACAGATTTCTCATAAGTGAATCGAACGACGTGTTACTCATAAACGATGACGAACCTATCAGTTATGAAGATGTTCTGAAAAGTTCATAAAGGGACAAATGACTTGAAGCCATGAAGTCGGAAATGGATTCCATGTACGAAAATCAAGTATGGGACTTGGTTAACCCACCTGAAGGGATTAAGCCCATAGGGTGCAAGTGGGTTTTCAAGAAGAAAACCGACATGGAAGGTAATGTAGTTACCTTTAAGGCTAGATTAGTGGCAAAAGGATATCGTCAGAAACAAGAAATTGATTATGACGAAACCTATTCGCCAGTAGCTATGCTTAAATCCATTCGGATGCTCCTGGCCATAGCAGCTCATCATGATTATGAGATATGACAAATGGATGTGAAAACAGCTTTCCTTAATGGAAACCTGCTTGAGGATGTATACATGATACAACCTGAAGGTTTCACATCGGTTGATAAAACCAAAATATGCAAGCTTCGACGATCCATATATGGACTGAAGCAAGCATCCAGGAGCTGGAACATCCGTTTTGATGAGACAATCAAAGAGTTTAATTTCTCACAAAATCTTGACGAACCCTGTGTGTACAAGAAGGTTAGTGGGAGTGCAGTCGTATTCCTAGTGCTATATGTCGATGACATATTGCTTATAGGAAACGATATATCAGTCTTACAATCAGTTAAAATTTGGTTGTCCAAAACTTTCTCCATGAAAGACCTGGGAGAAGCAACCTATATCCTTGGGATTAGAATCTATAGAGATAGATCAAAATGGTTGCTTGGTCTTTCGCAGTCTACATATATAGACCGAGTGCTAAAAAGGTTTAGCATGTCGGAATCCAAGAAAGGTTACCTTCCCATCAGGCATGGGATCAACCTTTCAAAGTCTATGTGTCCGCGCACAGAAGACGAGAGGATTTGCATGAATAAGATTCCTTATGCATCCGCGATAGGATCTATCATGTATGCCATGTTATGTACTAGGCCCGATGTATCGTATGCTCTGAGCGTCACGAGCAGATACCAGTCTGATCCAGGAATGGATCATTGGGCGGCTGTCAAAACAATCCTTAAGTACTTAAGAAGAACTAAGGATGTGTTCCTAATATATGGAGAAGGAGATATGGTAATACGTGGGTATACAGATGCCAGTTTCCAGACAGATAAGGATGACTCCAAATCTCTGTCTGGATACGTATTTACTTTGAATGGAGGCGCAATAAGTTGGAAAAGTTCCAAGCAAGACACTGTAGCGGATTCTACCACGGAAGCGGAATATATCGCGGCTTCGGAAGCAGCAAAAGAAGCAGTCTGGATCAAGAAGTTTGTCTCAGAACTTGGTGTGGTTCCAACCATTGATGAAGCAATACCGGTTTACTGTGACAACAATGGAGCTATTGCACAAGCAAAGGAACCAAGGTCTCATCAGCGATCCAAACACGTGCTTCGCCGCTATCATCTGATCAGAGAGATTATAAGTAGGAATGACATACAAATTGAGAAGATTCCCACTGAAAGGAATTTAGCGGATCCTTTAACTAAGGCCTTGTCTCAAAGCAAGTTTGAGGGTCATGTTAGAGCCTGTGGTATTGGATACCGTAGCGATTGGCATTAGGCCAAGTGGGAGTTTGTTAGTAATATGAGAGAAGTGTCCTAAGGCAATCGCCTTATGATTGTAATCATTTACTTTAATAAATGAAAATTCACTATTTGAGTATACATGTTCATGTATTTGATTGAGATCTTGAACTCATTTACTGAATGTCCGCAATACAATTCACAGCATGAGAGACACAACTAGTGATTATCTCTACATGTGCAATTGTGAAGTATTGAAATTGTCCCTAGTCGATGAATTGATAATACGGACACTATCAATTCTGTTGAGACTAGCATGGGTTATTCTCTAATCAGCTGATTCTCAACTGGCTGGTGACATTGGGATGTCCGGAGATAAACATGGATGCTAGTTAAGGGAACTAGTTCATTGGAGTGACTAGCTGTAAGACTTCATATGGTAATCTACATATAGATATGTCAGTGAAAGTTCTTACTGGCAGCTTAAGTGCGATGTTCCTTTGACTTGCGGTGTTCAAGTCATCTTAGTCATGGAGACTTATACTTTGACATCTTAAGCAAGCATCTTAAGGAGGTGTGGACCCAGGATGGTTGGGTATAAGCCGAAGTGCCCGAAGATGTTTGAACAACCTACAAAGGATTCACCACTCCTTGCGAGGAGATGTATACCCAAGGCCTATCGTCGGATTGTTACTCGAAGCCTCTGGCCTGAGCACAACATGTTCCGAGTATGAATCTCTAGGAAACATGAGAGTAATTAGAATCCGTTGGACGAGAAAGACATTACTTGGGCTAGGTGTGATATAGTCAGCCTAGTGGGGACTAACACACATAGACCGTGTCCTGAACCAAGTGGGTAAAAGATGGTGAAGGGAATGAGACACGATTCATTAGAGCTGCTGAAGGGTTTCAGAATTATTTCTGAGGTCAACCGTTGATTCTTGTCGATTAATTGGGGGTCATGATATACTATCTAGGTGCCACTCATGATCGTTCTATAATTGGTTGATTATAGACGGCCAACATAAATCAAAGCTATTTAGTCACACGCACTACGAGTAATCCGAGGATTTAAAACGAGTTGAAAATTGGATTTTCCAATCAAGAGAAATAAGTCGAATCTGAATTTATCAGAGACGCATCGGAAGCTTAAAATGACTAAGTCTTTTAAAGGCTTATTGGACGAATTAAATGAGTTTAATTCGTAACGATTTTGGCTTGGTATGGTGGCCAAAGAGGGTGCCACCTCTTTGGTTTGGCCGGCCACAATAAAGGAGGGAAACCAATTTATTTGGTTTAAATTATAAAATAAATCAAGCGCGATTTGTTTTTATAAAATTATGGATAAATAAATTTATATAAAGAAATTTATATAAAGAAATTTATATAAAGAATTATTAGATAAATTTATTCCTTTTATGAAAATTAAAATGAACCATGGATTGGTTTATTTATTTTATAAAATCAATTATGAATTGATTTTTCCATGATAAGAAAAATTTATATGATAAATTTTTGTGAAAAAATTTATTCCATAATAAAAGGGGAGATGTGTTTGTTTTATTATAAAGTTAGTTATAATAAAACTTGGCATAACGGAATAATTCATAAAAAATTATTAAGATAAATTTCTTATGAAAATTTATTCCGTTAAGAGGAGACTTGGCGATAAAGAGGCTACTATATAAAAAGTGCATAGGCAAGACTTGGAAATTAATTCAAGTGATCAAGAATTCTTGCTAGCCTCTCTTCCTCTCCTTCTCTCCCTCTCCCTCTCCAAGTGGGCGCCGGCCCTAGAAGTTCCTCCTAGGGTTGCCGTGAGCCAACTCCACCAAGAAGGCGCCGAAGAAGAAGAAGAAGAAGAAGCGGGTCGCGACTCCTTCCTTCCTTTCCCCCGGAATCTTGATTTCGTTACTTGGTGGTTAGTTTCCATCTCTCTCTCTCTTTGATATTCTTGTCGTGCCTTTGGAGAATCTAGTAGTTCTTGTCGGCACGAAACTCGTGGCTTTTGCAAAGTCATCCCGAAGAGAACTCGGCGTGGACGCGAATAGAGGCGGAGCTTCCAAGGGACGCTACGGTTGGATCTCGTCCCTTACTTCGAGTTACGCGAGTATTGAGTAAATTAGTTTACTTTCTTCAAAATTTTAATTTATGATCATGTCGACACATCATAAGGTGCATGCTAGATACGGGTTAAAAATAATTTGAGAAATTATTTATGCCTAAACCTTCCGCTGCACGTAATTAATTTTAAATTACGAACCCGTATCCATGTC
>JAGFNQ010000153.1:884150-975940 GCA_024364735.1 Boesenbergia rotunda | reverse complement strand
TAAAATAAATCAAGCGCGATTTGTTTTATAAAATTATGGATAAATAAATTTATATAAAGAAATTTATTAAAGAAATATTATATAAATTTATTCCTTTTATGGAAATTAAAATGAACCATGGATTGGTTTATTTTATTTTATAAAATCAATTATGAATTGATTTTTCCATGATAAGAAAATTTTATATGATAAATTTTTGTGAAAAATTTATTCCATAATAAAAGGGGAGATGTGTTTGTTTTATTATAAAGTTAGTCATAATAAAACTTGGCATAACGGAATAATTCATAACAAAATTATTAAGATAAATTTCTTATGAAAATTTATTCCGTTAAGAGGAGACTTTGGCGATAAAGAGGCTACTATATAAAGGTGCATAGGCAAGGCTTGGAAATTAATTCAAGTGATCAAGGATTCTTGCCTAGCCTCTCTTCCTCTCCTTCTCTCCCTCTCCCTCTCCAAGTGGGCGCCGGCCCTAGAAGTTCCTCCTAGGGTTGCCGTGAGCCAACTCCACCAAGAAGGCGCCGAAGAAGAAGAAGAAGCGGGTCGCGACTCCTTCCTTCCTTTCCCCGGAATCTTGATTTCGTTACTTGGTGGTTAGTTTCCATCTCTCTCTCTCTTGATATTCTTGTCGTGCCTTTGGAGAATCTAGTAGTTCTTGTCGGCACGAAACTCGTGGCTTTGCGAAGTCATCCCGAAGAGAAACTCGGCGTGGACGCGAATAGAGGCGGAGCTTCCAAGGGACGCTACGGTTGGATCTCGTCCCTTACTTCGAGTTACGCGAGGTATTGAGTAAATTAGTTTACTTTCTGTAAAAATTTTAAATTATGATCATGTCGACACATCATAAGGATGCATGCTAGATACGTGGTTAAAAATAATTTTGAGAAATTATTTATGCTAATTCTTCCGCTGTACGTAATTATTTTTTTAAATTACGAACCCGTATCCATGTCAACATGCACCCGGTCCCAACAGTGGTATCAGAGCCGGTTAGTGTTCGACATAATCATATAATTGTTTTGCGGAAAACTTTGTCATGATCTCAATTTTGGAAAATTTTCCAATTATGGAAACTTTCCAATTATGATAAATTTTAGATTTAGGAATTTCAAAGTTTGGAAATCCTCATGAAATTTCGCAAACTTTTGAAATATCCTAGTTTCTGAAATTTTATGATAATTGTGAAAACTTCCCATTTTTGGAAACTTTCCAATTTTGGAAATTTCCTATTTTGGAAATTTTCTAATTTTGGAAATATGTAAGTTTTCTTTGTACCAGAAACTTACAATTATTCTGAAAACCTATTATGAAATCTCGCAATTTTGGGCACTTTCTTTCAAGAAAGTCTAGACAAATTTATGGATCATTAATTGACAATTAAATTCGAATTGGTTTTAAATTATTAACAAAATTTTTTATTTTGGATTGAGCCTCGGGGAGCTGTCCAATTTAAAGCTAGTTGTTGTAATTTAATTTCCTATTTTGAATAAAATTGTCATGTTTAATTTGGTTACGCCTCAGGGAGCGGACCAAATTGGATTTACGATAAATTTCTTTTCTTTGGGTATCTGAGCCTCGGGGAGCCACCCTTAGAAAACAATTTGTTGTAATTATTTAATCCATGAATAAAAATATGTGGTCAAATCTTGGAAATTTGATTTAAGAGGTGATGCTCTTACATATTGTTGTCTCCAAAATTAATTAGGAAAATGGTTTCCTATAGAGTTTTCTTAAATGAGATTTTCATGAAAATAATATATGGTTGAATTAAGGGAATCTGTCTCTTAATTTAATAAGATTTGATTTAGAGAAATCAAAGTCTTAAACATATTATTTCCGAAATTGATTATGACAATTTAGGAAATTGTTTCCCAAAACAATTCCTTGAATAAAGTATGAAATTAGAATTAGGAAATCCGGTTCCTAATTCAATTAATGAGACTTGATAAATTAAGTCACATACATACTTTATTAAGGAAATCGTTAGTCATGACATAATTATATGTCATGAATGTGCTTTAAAAAGAAAGGATGAGACCCAAAACCCCTTACAAAATATTAAGGCTAACACCTTCCATTAATATGGTTAGAACCGGAGTTTTGTTTCTCGTTTGGGTTGATGGACACATCCATGCCCGGCTTGAACCTCAACATGTTCAAACCATGGAATTAGTTTATGAATAATATAGTTGGAGTCAGAGGTCAATCCTTAGTTTTGGTTGTTGGACACATCCAAGCCTGACTAAACGGTTGAATGAGCTCCAACCATATTAAAACTATTTCTTGATTAATGGGTCAGCCTTAAGCTTGGAGCATCGATTTGTTGTGCCACAGCCAAGGTCGATGTAAAGAGAGGTGCAGTTGGGTGCTATGTATATTGTTGCATACTTGTTAATGAGTTAACACCCAATGATTTATGCAAACATTCAATTAGTTGATAGCATAAAGTGATAGTTACATATATATGATATGTAATCGGTATAATTACCTACCTTCATAGCTAAGAATAACTTGATGGCCACAGTCATGGTTGTTCTTATCTATGGTTGGATATCAACCTATTTGGAGGTGTTCCTACGATCTCCCGAATTGATAAAAAGGGTTATTCAATTCGAAAAATAAATAGGATTTAATTAATGTATATTGATGCATTCTTTATCATTCTTCTCACATAAGCTCAATTTGTATTTCTAGGATAATCACTCGATCATGTCTTCTCTGAATTTGCGTTCCATATTGGACACTAATAAACTGACTGGGCCAAACTTCATGGATTGGCTTCGAAACCTGAGGATAGTCCTCAAGGCAGAGAACTTGCTTATGTCCTTGAAGATCAACTTCCCAACCGTCCTCCAGAAGATGCAACTCCATACCAGTTAGTGGCCTATCAGAAACATGTGACCGATTCTGAACTTGCGAGTTGCATCATGCTAGCCTCTATGGTACCTGAGCTGCAAAAGCAGCATGAGCATATGGATGCTTATACCATCATCTTCCATCTTCATGAGTTATTTGAAGAGCAGGCGAGATCCGAAAGGTTCGAAGTCTCCAGACTCCTCTTCACCTCTAGGATGTAGGAAGGCACTTCTGCCTCACAGTTTGTGTTAAAGATGTTGGGGTACATTGAGCGACTGAGCACACTTGGTTTTGCAATGGATCATGAACTAAGTATTGACTTAATTCTGCATTGTTTGTCCAAAAGTTATTCACAATTTGTGACGAACTATCGGATGAACAAGCTGGAGACTACCATTCCTGAGTTGCTCAACCTGCTGAAGACTATAGAGCCTTCTATAAAGCAAGATCAGAAGACGGTACTGTTAGTTGGTTCCTCAAAGAAAGGTTCTAAGAGGAAGGCCAAAGAACAGAATAAAGGAAAGAAGAAACAGGACAAAAAGACTGAAAAGACACCAAAAGGCACTTGTCATCATTGTGGCAAGGAGGGGGTCACTGGCGAAGAAACTGCAAGGTTTATCTTGAGTCTTTGAAGAAGAAGGCATCCGATGCCCCATCCTCTTCAGGTATCTTCGTTATTGAATGTCACTCTATTTCATCAGATACCTGGGTACTTGATACTGGGTGTAGCTCACATATATGTAATGACATACAGGGGCTAAGGAATAGAAGAAGACTCGTCAAGGGAGAAGCGAATTTGCGAGTTGGAAATGGAGCAAAAATTGCTGCTGTTGCCATCGGAACATATTTGCTAAAGCTCCCTAATGGACGTGTCTTAGAATTGGATAATTGTTATTTTGTTCCTTCGTTAATAAAAACATTGTATCTATTTCATGTTTGAATGAAAAGGTTATCATTTAACTTTTAGTAACAAATGTTGTTACATAACTTTAAATGGCGTTCTTTATGGGACCGGAACTTTGTGCAATGGTATCTTCATGTTAGATTTATCCAGTGACGTTTTCAATATCGAAGTCAGCAACAAACGTGCTCGAATAGATAATCGAATAGACTCCTACACATGACATTGTCGTCTTGGCCATGTATGTAAGAAACGCATGACCGAATTACACCGATGTGGAATTCTGGAATCATTTGAACCCGGTTCATTTGATACATGCGAATCATGCTTAAAAGGCAAGATGACCAAATTACCCTTTTCCGGAAAAGGTAATCCAGTGGGAGAATTGCTTGGTCTAATACATACTGATGTATGTGGACCAATGTCAACTCTTGCACAAGGAGGCTATAGCTACTTCATCACCTTTATCGATGATCACTCACGATTCGGGTATGTGCTCTTGATGAAACACAAATCTGAAGCTTTTGAGAAATTCAAAGAATTCAAAAATGAAGTAGAGAAACAGCTTGGCAAAAGTATTAAGATACTTCGATCCGATCGGGGTGGTGAATACTTGAGTCAAGAGTTTCAAGATTATCTTAGGGACAATGGGATATTGTCTCAATGGACTCCGCCGTATACACCACAGCATAATGGTGTATCTGAAAGGCGTAACCGAACCTTGATGGATATGGTTAGATCCATGATGAACCATGCAACTCTTCCAAAATCCTTTTGGGGCTATGCACTTAAGACAGCTGTTTACTTGCTAAACAGAGTCCCGACTAAGGTAGTCTGTACTACTCCATATGAGACATGGAATAGTAAGAAACCTCACTTAACTCACCTTAAGATATGGGGTTGTCCTGCTTATGTGAAGTAGATTGTATCATACAAATTGGATGCTAAGTCTGATAAATGTCTATTTATTGGATACCCTAAGGAAACGAAGGGTTAGCAATTCTATCATCCCTTGGAGCAAAAGGTGTTTGTTTCAAGGCATGCTGTATTTCTGGAAAAAGAATTTCTTTTACAAGAAAACAGTGGGAGTGGCATTGAACTTGATGAAGTTTAAGAAACTCCAATAGACATTACAAGGACACCTAGTCTAGACCCACAACCGATAATTCATAGTGATGAGCTATCAGTTGAACCTAAAACAACACCACCTCTTCGTAGGTCTGATAGGACACGCAATATTCCAGAGAGATACAGATTTCTCATAAGTGAATCGAACGACGTGTTACTCATAAACGATGACGAACCTATCAGTTATGAAGATGTTCTGAAAAGTTCAGAAAGGGACAAATGACTTGAAGCCATGAAGTCGGAAATGGATTCCATGTACGAAAATCAAGTATGGGACTTGGTTAACCCACCTGAAGGGATTAAGCCCATAGGGTGCAAGTGGGTTTTCAAGAAGAAAACCGACATGGAAGGTAATGTAGTTACCTTTAAGGCTAGATTAGTGGCAAAAGGATATCGTCAGAAACAAGGAATTGATTATGACGAAACCTATTCGCCAGTAGCTATGCTTAAATCCATTCGGATGCTCCTGGCCATAGCAGCTCATCATGATTATGAGATATGACAAATGGATGTGAAAACAGCTTTCCTTAATGGAAACCTGCTTGAGGATGTATACATGATACAACCTGAAGGTTTCACATCGGTTGATAAAACCAAAATATGCAAGCTTCGACGATCCATATATGGACAGAAGCAAGCATCCAGGAGCTGGAACATCCGTTTTGATGAGACAATCAAAGAGTTTAATTTCTCACAAAATTCTGATGAACCCTGTGTGTACAAGAAGGTTAGTGGGAGTGCAGTCGTATTCCTAGTGCTATATGTCGATGACATATTGCTTATAGGAAACGATATATCAGTCTTACAATCAGTTAAAATTTGGTTGTCCAAAACTTTCTCCATGAAAGACCTGGGAGAAGCAACCTATATCCTTGGGATTAGAATCTATAGAGATAGATCAAAATGGTTGCTTGGTCTTTCGCAGTCTACATATATAGACCGAGTGCTAAAAAGGTTTAGCATGTCGGAATCCAAGAAAGGTTACCTTCCCATCAGGCATGGGATCAACCTTTCAAAGTCTATGTGTCCGCGCACAGAAGACGAGAGGATTTGCATGAATAAGATTCCTTATGCATCCGCGATAGGATCTATCATGTATGCCATGTTATGTACTAGGCCCGATGTATCGTATGCTCTGAGCGTCACGAGCAGATACCAGTCTGATCCAGGAATGGATCATTGGGCGGCTGTCAAAACAATCCTTAAGTACTTAAGAAGAACTAAGGATGTGTTCCTAATATATGGAGAAGGAGATATGGTAATACGTGGGTATACAGATGCCAGTTTCCAGACAGATAAGGATGACTCCAAATCTCAGTCTGGATACGTATTTACTTTGAATGGAGGCGCAATAAGTTGGAAAAGTTCCAAGCAAGACACTGTAGCGGATTCTACCACGGAAGCGGAATATATCGCGGCTTCGGAAGCAGCAAAAGAAGCAGTCTGGATCAAGAAGTTTGTCTCAGAACTTGGTGTGGTTCCAACCATTGATGAAGCAATACCGGTTTACTGTGACAACAATGGAGCTATTGCACAAGCAAAGGAACCAAGGTCTCATCAGCGATCCAAACACGTGCTTCGCCGCTATCATCTGATCAGAGAGATTATAAGTAGGAATGACATACAAATTGAGAAGATTCCCACTGAAAGGAATTTAGCGGATCCTTTAACTAAGGCCTTGTCTCAAAGCAAGTTTGAGGGTCATGTTAGAGCCTGTGGTATTGGATACCGTAGCGATTGGCATTAGGCCAAGTGGGAGTTTGTTAGTAATATGAGAGAAGTGTCCTAAGGCAATCGCCTTATGATTGTAATCATTTACTTTAATAAATGAAAATTCACTATTTGAGTATACATGTTCATGTATTTGATTGAGATCTTGAACTCATTTACTGAATGTCCGCAATACAATTCACAGCATGAGAGACACAACTAGTGATTATTTCTACATGTGCAATTGTGAAGTATTGAAATTGTCCCTAGTCGATGAATTGATAAATACGGACACTATCAATTCTGTTGAGACTAGCATGGGTTATTCTCTAATCAGCTAATTCTCACTGGCTGGTGACATTGGGATGTCCGGAGATAAACATGGATGCTAGTTAAGGGAACTAGTTCATTGGAGTGACTAGCTGTAAGACTTCATATGGTAATCTACATATAGATATGTCAGTGAAAGTTCTTACTGCAGCTTAAGTGCGATGTTCCTTTGACTTGCGGTGTTCAAGTCATCTTAGTCATGGAGACTTATACTTTGACATCTTAAGCAAGCATCTCTAAGGAGGTGTGGACCCAGGATGGTTGGGTATAAGCCGAAGTGCCCGAAGATGTTTGAACAACCTACAAAGGATTCACCACTCCTTGCGAGGAGATGTATACCCAAGGCCTATCGTCGGATTGTTACTCGAAGCCTCTGGCCAGAGCACAACATGTTCCGAGTATGAATCTCTAGGAAACATGAGAGTAATTAGAATCCGTTGGACGAGAAAGACATTACTTGGGCTAGGTGTGACATAGTCAGCCTAGTGGGGACTAACACACATAGACCGTGTCCTGAACCAAGTGGGTAAAAGATGGTGAAGGGAATGAGACACGATTCATTAGAGCTGCTGAAGGGTTTCAGAATTATTTCTGAGGTCAACCGTTGATCTTTCGATTAATTGGGGGTCATGATATACTACTAGGTGCCACTCATGATCGTTCTATAATTGGTTGATTATAGACGGCCAACATAAATCGAAAGCCTATTTAGTCACACGCACTACGAGTAATCCGAGGGATTTAAAACGAGTTGAAAATTGGATTTTCCAATCAAGAGAAATAAGTCGAATCTGAATTTATCAGAGACGCATCGGAAGCTTAAAATGGCTAAGTCTTTTGAAGGCTTATTGGACGAATTAAATGAGTTTAATTCGTAACGATTTTGGCTTGGTATGGTCGGCCAAAGAGGGTGCCCACCCTCTTTGGTTTGGCCGGCCACAATAAAGGAGGGAAACCAATTTATTTGGTTTAAATTATAAAATAAATCAAGCGCGATTTGTTTTATAAAATTATGGATAAATAAATTTATATAAAGAAATTTATATAAAGAAATTTATATAAAGAATTATTAGATAAATTTATTCCTTTTATGAAAATTAAAATGAACCATGGATTGGTTTATTTTATTTTATAAAATCAATTATGAATTGATTTTTCCATGATAAGAAAAATTTATATGATAAATTTTTGTGAAAAATTTATTCCATAATAAAAGGGGAGATGTGTTTGTTTTATTATAAAGTTAGTTATAATAAAACTTGGCATAACGGAATAATTCATAACAAAATTATTAAGATAAATTTCTTATGAAAATTTATTCCGTTAAGAGGAGACTTGGCGATAAAGAGGCTACTATATAAAGTGCATAGGCAAGACTTGGAAATTAATTCAAGTGATCAAGAATTCTTGCCTAGCCTCTCTTCCTCTCCTTCTCTCCCTCTCCCTCTCCAAGTGGGCGCCGGCCCTAGAAGTTCCTCCTAGGGTTGCCGTGAGCCAACTCCACCAAGAAGGCGCCGAAGAAGAAGAAGAAGAAGAAGAAGAAGCGGGTCGCGACTCCTTCCTTCCTTTCCCCGGAATCTTGATTCCGTTACTTGGTGGTTAGTTTCCATCTCTCTCTCTCTTGATATTCTTGTCGTGCCTTTGGAGAATCTAGTAGTTCTTGTCGGCACGAAACTCGTGGCTTTGCAAAGTCATCCCGAAGAGAACTCGGCGTGGACGCGAATAGAGGCGGAGCTTCCAAGGGACGCTACGGTTGGATCTCGTCCCTTACTTCGAGTTACGCGAGGTATTGAGTAAATTAGTTTACTTTCTTCAAAAATTTTAATTTATGATCATGTCCACACATCATAAGGTTGCATGCTAGATACGTGGTTAAAAATAATTTGAGAAATTATTTATGCTAATTCTTCCGCTGCACGTAATTATTTTTTAAATTACGAACCCGTATCCATGTCAACATGCACCTGGTCCCAACACCAGGCACCCAAGGTAAAGGGCCAAAACATCAAGAAAGCAAGACTGCTTCGAACTACACTGGGCTAGGCGCCCGGGAGGTCCCAAGCGCCCAAGGTCAAAGCCAAAGCAGCCATCGAAGCAAATCTGCCACGAAGCCAATGGAACAGGTCAACCCAAGCGCCCAAGAGATCCCAGGCGCCCCAGTCAGCCCAGGTGCCGAGTCGAAGGGGATAAGCGCTGACTGAGCCCGCGGATGGAGATTCTCGCAGGATGAGGCACGTGTCAGGCGCCCCCAAAGAACCAGGCACCCCCATGGGTGCTATAAAAGGGGGTTCACCCCCAAGGCTTCGACATCCATTATTTCCAACGCTCCAAACACTTCGCTCAAGCGCTGCGCCCTGGCAAAGTTCGATTTCAAGATTCCAGCGCCGACGACGACTCTCTGCTCCGGAATTCGATCCATCTCGGGCGTCGGTAAAGTTTCAATTAACGAAAGTGTTGTGATTTAGTTTCTTAAATTCTATATCTGTACTATCAATCTGTAAAAATCTTTCCGAATATAGAATTGCCCAAAGTAAATGGTCAAGGACCGTGGGCCTTGGAGTAGGAGCCCACCGCGACTCCGAACCTAGTAAAAAATCGACTTGTATTCTTGTGTACTTTATTTCTTTCCGCTGCGTATATTCTTTAACTGTCCGAAAAATTTTGATAACGATATTCACCCCCCCCTCTATCATTTTCTTCGATCGAACAAAATCTTGAGTTCAACATGTCAAATCTTGATTCCTAGAATCGGGATCCGCTCCCGCTATCCCTCGGATCGGCTCTTAGCCGGACGCGTGGCGACCCACGCTTCCTAAGAGGTCCCCCGACTGAGAGGCCAAACTCTGGTCTCTGAACGAGCTACAAATCGGGATCCGCTCCCGCTATCCCTCGGATCGGCTCTTAGTTGGACGCGTGGCGACCCACGCTCCTTAAGAGGTCCCCCGACCGAGAGGCCAAACTCTCGTCTCCGAACGAGCTACAAATCGGGATCCGCTCCCGCTATCCCTCGGATCGACTCTTAGCCGGACGCGTGGCGATCCACGCTCCCTAAGAGGTCCCCCGACCGAGAGGCTAAGTTCTCGTCTCCAAACGAGCTACAAATCGGGATCCACTCCTGCTATCCCTCGGATCGGCTCTTAGCCGGATGCGTGGCGACCCACGCTCCCTAAGAGGCGAGAGAGCTATAAATCGGGATCCGCTCCCGCTATCCCTCGGATCGGCTCTCAGCTAGACGCGTGGCAACCCACGCTACCCAAAACGACCGAGAGATCGGACCTTAGTCTCGACAACAAGTCATGTCCGGGCTCAGCTCCTGCGTACCTCTCGGCGCGACCCTCAGCGTCGTCCAACCATGACAATTTAGACCTCACTCGAAGCCCACCCGAGTGGTTAACACCGGGGGAAGAATAATATTTTACCCTAACATTCGCAAAGGCCGAACCACTCAAGCGCGTTCCCCCTGAGCAGCGGAGTCATCTCAATCGTTGCACTCAGAAATCACACGCACTCACTAGTCAAAGGGAGTCGGGCAAGCGTTCCCCCGAGTTGCTGGCACCCGGACGCCGCTCATAGCGGAACATGCATCAATCGAAATGATTAACATTCATAAAGGCTGCTATTTCCAAAAGGAGGCTTGGCCTCGGCCTACACGAAAATCAAAAGTAGAACAGCAAGCAGACTAAGGCTTATAGGCAAGTCGCTGGGGCGCAGCCTGAGCCCGAACCACCTCCAGCTCGCTTTTAACCTCTTGTAGCTCAGTCCTCAGGGCCGCGCGATGCTTCCTAAGTCGGGCGAGATCTCTCGAGCGGCCAGTCAGCTCTTCCTCCTTAGCCGACAGATCAGCACGAAGAGTCGTGGCTGACTGGCAGGCCTCCAGGAGTTCCGCCCTGACCTTGGCTAACTCTTCTCGGGTCTGTTGCTCTAGGGCTCGAGCTTGGCGCTCCCCGTGCTCCAGACCGGCGATATGTCGCTGTGCCTGGATAGTCGCCGCACGAGCCGTGTTCAGCTCCGCCAGACATTCCTGGAGCCGAGCCTCTGTGCGGAAGGCACGCTCTTAAGGGCCACATTCTCAGCCTGCAGACTGTTCAAGGTCTCGTCGCCTGGTTGCAGCTGCGCGTGGCGAAGTTGGGATTCCAGTTCCTCCTTTCGGGACTCGGCTTGACGAAGAGACCGAGCTTGGGCCACAAAGGAAATGCCCATATCATAAATCGAGCCAACGAGCTATAAAGGAAACAAAGGTGTTAGGTGCGACAAGACTAAAGTAGACGCAAGCCGTTAATAAGACATACCTGACAGGCCTCCGCTACGACACCATTTGCTCGAATAAGGGGGTCCTGATAGTCAAACGCCGCAGACCCTGGAACAGATGGTCGCTCAGTGGAGCCTACAGATGGACCACTCGGGCCGACTCGAGGACAGGAGCCTCGTAAACAGTACAGGGGTCCACCCGGGACGGCTAGATTAGGTGCAACCGACGCGGGCCCATAGCTCCCTCGGGGAGGGAAGGAAGAGGCCTTTCGATCCACATATTCGAGGAACTAACCTGAGTTAAAGGAGGCACCCGCAGAGTATCCCCCTGAACGGAAGAAGCTGGGGCAATGGGCGCAGACACCGGCGGAACAAGAATCACAGGCGGAGGGGACTAGGAGTGGGTCCTCCCCAAAGAGGCAGTAGTGGTCCCAAACGGAGGTGAGCGGTCACCTGACCGATTGCGATGGCGCCTAGTCTCCAGGGGACTAGTATCCACGTCTAAGACCTCAAACTCAGAATCCGGCGCTTCCTCCTCAGGCGCCTTCCCCTTACTCGAAGAAGGAACGTCGGGGGGAGTTACCGCCAGAGAAGGGAGTGCCGGGGCGGCTGATGGCGGGTTCAATGAGTATAGCCACTACAGCGGCCGCAAACGCGACGTTGTCCATGACGAACCCTACCTTCAGAGAGTCCGACAACATTTTGGAGCCAAAGGAAGAAACGAGGTCACCAAAGAAGATGGCTACGAAAAAGAGAATGTCGGTAGCAGAAGAACACCGGGGGAATGAAAGGTACAAGGAAGACAGCCGCTGACACCTATATAGGGGAACAGGGGTCGATCATAGCCGTTAAAGAAGAGGGTGGTGTTGGGACCGGGTGCATGTCGACAAGGATACGGGTTCGTAAAATTTTAAATTTTTACGTGCAGCGGAAGAATTAGCATAAAATAATTTCCTAAATTATTTTAACCACGTATCTAGCATGCAACCTTATGATGTGTTGACATAATCATAAATTAAAACATTGCGGAAAAGTAAACTAATTTACTTTGTACCTCACGTAACTCGAAGAAAGGAACGAGATCCAACCGTAGCGTCCCTTGGAAGCTTCGCCTCTATTCGCGTCCACGCCGAGTTCTCTTCGGGATGACTTCGCAAAGCCACGAGTTTTGTGCCGACGAGAACTACTAGATTCTCTAAAAGCACAACTAGAACAACAAGAGAAAAGAATGGAAACTAACCACCCGAGAAACGGAATCGAATTCCGAGAAGGAAGGAGATGTGATCCGCTTCTTCTTCTTCTTGGTTGGCTTCTCCTTGGTGTAGATTGCTCACGCCAACTCCTTAGAGAACAATGAAGGTGCGCCGGCCCTAGGAGATCTAGGTTGGGCGCCGGCCCTAGATGGGAGGGAGAAGGAGAAGAGAATAAGAGAGAGGGAGAGGGAGAGGATTAACTCTTAATCAACTCAATTGATTAGAATTGAAGGCTAGCCTTTGGTTCCTTTATATAGCAACCTCTCCCTTGCTAAGTCTCCTCTTTAACGGAATTAATGGAATTAATTTTCATAAGAAATTTATCTTATAAATTTTCTTATAAATTATTCCGTTAGGCCTAGTTTTATTATAACTAACTTTATAATAAAACAATTAATTCTCTTCTTTAATTAAGGAATAAATTTTATAAAAAATTTATAATTTTTCTTTTAATGGAAAAATCAATTCATAATTGATTTTATAAAATTAAAATAAACCATTCCACGGATTATTTTAATTTCCAAAAAAGAAATAAATTTCTATAAATTTATTTATATAAATTTCTTTATACAAATTTATTTATCCATAATTTATAAAACAAATCGCGCTAGATTTATTTTATTAATTAAACCAAATTAATTGGTTTTCTCCCTTTTAAGTGGCCGGCCAAACCAAGGGGGTTTGGCACCCTCCTTGGCCGGCCAATCAAGCCGCATCCATCGCGAATTAAACTCATTTAATTCGCCCAATAAGCCTTCAAAAGACTTAGCCAATTTTAGCTTCCATTGCGCCTCTGATTAACTCAGATTCGACTTATTTCTCTTGATCGGAAAATCCAATTTTTAACTCGTTTTAAATCCCTCGGATTACTCGTAGTGCGTGTGACTAAATAGGCTTTCGATTTATGTTGGCTGTCTATAATCAACCAATTATAGAACGGTCATGAGTGGCACCTAGTAGTACATCATGACCCCCAATTAATCGAAAGATCAACGGTTTGACCTCAGAAGTAATTCTGAAACCCTTCAGCAGCTCTAATGAGTCGTGCCTCATTCCCTTCACCACCTTATACCCACTTGGTTCAGGACACGGTCTATATGTGTCAGTCCCCACTAGACTGACTACGTCACACCTAGCCCAAGTAGTGTCTTTCTCGTCCTTTGGATTTCTAATTACTCTCATGTATTTAAGAGACTCGCACTCTAAACATGATATACTCTGGCCAGAGGTTTTGAGTAACAATCCGACGATAGGCCTGGGTATACATCTCCTCGCAAGGAGTGGTGAATCCTTTGTAGGCTGTTCAAACATCTTCGGGCACCTCGGCTTATACCCAATCATCCTGGGTCCACACCTCCTTGGAGATGCTTGCTTAAGATGTTAAAGTATAAGTCTCCATGACCAAGATGACTTGAACACCGCAAGTCAAAGGAACATCGCACTTAAGCTGTAGTAAGAACTTCATTGACATATCTACATGTAGATTCCCATATGAAGTCTTACAGCTAGTCACTCCAATGAACTAGTTCCCTTAACTAGTATCCATGTTTATCTCCGGACATCCCAATGTCACCAGCCAGTGAGAATCAGCTGATTAGAGAATAACCCATGCTAGTCTCAACAGAATTGATAGTGTCCGTATTTATCAATTCATCGACTAGGGATATTTTCAATACTTCACAATTGCACATTTAGAGATAGTCACTAGTTGTGATCCCATCACAAATTCTCTTATGCTGTGAATTGTATTGCGGACATTCAGTAGATGAGTTCAAGATCCCAATCAAATACACAAAACATGTATACTCAAATAGTGAATTATCATTTATTAATATAAATGTTTACATCATAAGGCGATTGCCTTAGGACACTTCTCTCATATCACTAACAAACTCCCACTTGGCCTAATGTCAATCGCTACGGTATCCAATACCATAGGCTCTAACATGTCCCTCAAACTTGCTTTGAGGCAAGACCTTAGTTAAAGGATCCGCTATATTCCTTTCAGTGGGAATCCTGTCAATTTGTATGTCATTCCTACTTATAATCTCTCTGATCAGATGATAGCGGCGAAGCACGTGTTTGGATCGCTGATGAGACCTTGGTTCCTTCGCTTGTGCAATAGCTCCATTGTTGTCGCAGTAAACCGGCACTGCTTCATCAATGGTTGGAACCACACCAAGTTCTGAGACAAACTTCTTGATCCAAACTGCTTCCTTTGCTGCTTCCGAAGCTGCGATATATTCTGCTTCCGTGGTAGAATCCGCTACGGTGTCTTGTTTGGAACTTTTCCAACTTACTGCACCTCCATTCAAAGTAAATACGTATCCAGACTGCGATTTGGAGTCATCCTTATCTGTCTGGAAACTGGCATCTGTATACCCACGTATTACCATATCTCCTTCTCCATATATTAGGAACACATCCTTAGTTCTTCTTAAGTACTTAAGGATTGTCTTGACAGCCGCCCAATGATCCATTCCTGGATCCGACTGGTATCTGCTTGTGATGCTCAAAGCATACGATACATCGGGTCTAGTACATAACATAGCATACATGATAGATCCTATTGCGGATGCATAGGGAATCTTATTCATGCAAATCCTCTCGTCTTCTGTGCGCGGACACATAGACTTTGAAAGGTTGATCCCATGCCTGATGGGAAGGTAACCTTTCTTGGATTCCGACATGCTAAACCTTTTTAGCACTCGGTCTATATATGTAGACTGCGAAAGACCAAGCAACCGTTTTGATCTATCTCTATAGATTCTAATCCCAAGGATATAGGTTGCTTCTCCCAGGTCTTTCATGGAGAAAGTTTTGGACAACCAAACTTTAACTGTCTGTAAAACTGATATATCGTTTCCTATAAGTAATATGTCATCGACATATAATACTAGGAATACGACTGCACTCCCACTAACCTTCTTGTACACACAAGGTTCGTCAGGATTTTGTGAGAAATCGAACTCTTTGATTGTCTCATCAAAACGGATGTTCCAGCTCCTAGATGTCTGCTTCAGTCCATATATGGATCGTCGAAGCTTGCATACTTTGGTCATATCAACCGATGTGAAACCTTCAGGTTGTATCATGTATACATCCTTAAGCAGGTTTCCATTAAGGAAAGTTGTTTTCACATCCATTTGCCATATCTCATAATCATAATGAGCTGCTATGGCTAGGAGCATCCGAATGGATTTAAGCATAGCTACTGGCGAATAGGTTTCGTCATAATCAATTCCTTATTTTTGACGGTATCCTTTTGCCACTAATCTAGCCTTAAAGGTAACAACATTACCTTCCATGTCGATTTTCTTCTTGAAAACCCACTTGCACCCTATGGGCTTAATCCCTTCAGGTGGGTTAACCAAGTCCCATACTTGATTTTCGTACATGGAATCCATTTCCGACTTCATGGCCTCAAGCCATTTGTCCCTTTCTGAATTTTTTAGAACATCTTCATAACTGATAGGTTCATCATCGCTTATGAGTAACACGTCGTTCGATTCACTTACGAGAAATCCGTATCTCTCTGGAATATTGTGTGTCCTATCAGACTTACGAAGGGGTGGTGTTGTTTTAGGTTCAACTGATAGCTCATCATTATGAATTATCGGTTGTGGGCCTAGACTAGGTGTCTCTGTAATGTCTATTGGAGTTTCTTGAACTTCATCAAGTTCAATACCACTCCCACTGTTTTCTTGTAAAAGAAATTCCTTTTCCAGAAATACAGCATGCCTTGAAACAAATACCTTTTGCTCCAAGGGATGATAGAATTGGTAACCCTTCGTTTCCTTAGGGTATCCAATAAATAGACATTTATCAGACTTAGCATCCAATTTGTCTGATACAGTCCGCTTCACATAAGCGGGACAACCCCATATCTTAAGGTGAGTTAAGTGAGGTTTCTTACTATTCCATATCTCATATGGAGTAGTAGAGACTACCTTGGTCGGGACTCTGTTTAGCAAGTAAACAGCTGTCTTAAGTGCATAACCCCAAAAGGATTTTGGAAGAGTTGCATGATTCATCATAGACCTAACCATGTCCATCAAGGTTCGGTTACGCCTCTCAGATACACCATTATGCTGTGGTGTATACGGCGGAGTCCATTGAGACAATATCCCATTGTCCCTTAGATAATCTTGAAATTCTTGACTCAAGTATTCACCACCCCGATCGGATCGAAGTATTTTAATACTTTTGCCAAGTTGTTTCTCTACTTCATTTCTGAACTCTTTGAATTTCTCAAAAGCTTCAGATTTGTGTTTCATTAAGAACACATACCCGAATCGTGAGTGATCATCGATAAAGGTAATGAAGTAGCTATAGCCTCCTTGTGCATGAGTTGACATTGGTCCACATACATCAGTATGTATTAGACCAAGCAATTCTCCCACTGGATTACCCTTTCCGGAAAAGGGTAATTTGGTCATCTTGCCTTTTAAGCAGGATTCACATGTATCAAATGAACCGGGTTCAAATGATTCCAGAATTCCACATCGGTGTAATTCGGTCATGCGTTTCTTACTTATATGGCCAAGATGACAGTGCCACGTGTAGGAGTTTATTCGATTATCTATTCGAGCACGTTTGTTGCTAACTTCGATATTGAAAACGTCACTGGATAAATCTAACGTGTAGATGCCATTGCACAAAGTTCCATTCCCATAAAGAACGCCATTTAAAGTTATGTAACAACAATTGTTACTAAAAGTTAAATGATAACCTTTTTCATTCAAACATGAAATAGATACAATGTTCTTTATTAACGAAGGAACGAAATAACAATTATCCAATTCTAAGACACGTCCAGTGGGGAGCTTTAGCAAATATGTTCCGATGGCAACAGCAGCAATCTTTGCTCCATTCCCAACTCGCAAATCTGCTTCTCCTTTGACGAGTCTTCTTCTATTCCTTAGCCCCTGTATGTCATTACATATATGTGAGCTACACCCAGTATCAAGTACCCAGGTATTTGAGGAAATAGAGTGACATTCAATAACGAAGATACCTGAAGAGGATGGGGCATCGGATGCCTTCTTCTTCAAGGACTCAAGATAAACCTTGCAGTTTCTTCGCCAGTGACCCTCCTTGCCACAATGATGGCAAGTTCCTTTTGGTTTCTTTTCAGTCTTCTTGGCCTTTTTCTTCTTCCCTTTGTTCTGTTCCTTGGCCTTCCTCTTAGAACCTTTCTTCGAGGAACCAACTAACAGTACCGCCTTTTGATCCGGCTTTACAGAAGGCTCTACAGTCTTCAGCAGGTTGAGCAACTCAGGAATGGTGGTCTCTAGTTTGTTCATCCGATAGTTCATCACAAATTGTGAATAACTCTTGGGCAAACAACTCAGAATTAAGTCAATACTTAGTTCATGATCCATTGCAAAACCGAGTGCGCTCAGTCGCTCAATGTACCCCAACATCTTTAACACAAACTGCGAGGCAGAAGTGCCTTCCTGCATCTTAGTGGTGAAGAGGAGTCTGGAGACTTCGAACCTTTCGGATCTCGCCTGCTCTTCAAACAACTCATGAAGATGGAAGATGATGGTATAAGCATCCATATGCTCATGCTGCTTTTGCAGCTCAGGTACCATAGAGGCTAGCATGATGCAACTCGCAAGTTCAGAATCGGTCACATGTTTCTGATAGGCCAACAATTGGTCTGGAGTTGCATTCTCTGGAGGATGGGTGGGAAGTTGATCTTCAAGGACATAAGCAAGCTTCTCTGCCTTAAGGACTATCCTTAGGTTTCGAAGCCAGTCCATGTAGTTCGGCCCAGTCAGTTTATTGGTGTCCAAAATGGAACGCAAGTTTAGAGAAGACATGATCGAGTGATTATCCTAGAAATACAAATTGAGTTTATGTGAGAAGAATGATTAAAGAATGTATCAACATACATAAATAAAATCCTATTTATTTTTCAAATTGAATAACCCTTTTTATCAATTCGGGAGATCGTAGGAACATCTCCAAATAGGTTGATATCCAACCATAGATAAGAACAACCATGACTGTGGCCATCAAGTTTTTCTTAGCTATGAAGGTAGGTAATTACACCGATTACATATCACATATATGTAACTATCACTTTATGCTATCAACTAATTGAATGTTTGCATAAATCATTGGGTTGTTAACTCATTAACAAGTATGTAACATTATACATAGCACCCAATTGCACCTCTCTTTACATCGACCTTGGCTGTGGCACAACAAATCGATGCTCCAAGCTTAAGGCTGACCCATTAATCAAGAAATAGTTTTAATATGGTTGGAGCTCATTCAACCGTTTAGTCAGGCTTGGATGTGTCCAACAACCAAAACTAAGGATTGACCTCTGACTCCAACTATATTATTCATAAACTAATTCCATGGTTTGAACATGTTGAGGTTCAAGTCGGGCATGGATGTGTCCATCAACCCAAACGAGAAACAAAACTCCGGTTCTAACCATATTAATGGAAGGTGTTAGCCTTAATATTTTGTAAGGGGTTTTGGGTCTCATCTTTTCTAAGCACATTCATGACATATGATTATGTCATGACTAACGATTTCCTTAATAAAGTATGTATGTGACTTAATTTATCAAGTCTCATGAATTGAATTAGGAACCGGATTTCCTCATTCTAATTTCATACTTTATTAAAGGAATTGTTTTGGGAAACAATTTCCTAAATTGTCATAATCAATTTCGGAAATAATATGTTTAAGACTTTGATTTCTCTAAATCAAATCTTATTAAATTAAGAGGCAATTCCCTTAATTCAACGACATATTATTTTCATGAAAATCTCAATTAAGAAAACTCTATAGGAAACCATTTTCCTAATTAATTTTGGAGACAACAATATGTAAGAGCATCACATCTTAAATCATATTTTATTCATGGATTTAATTAATTACAACAAATCGTTTTCTAAGGGTGGCTCCCCGAGGCTCAGATACCCAAAGAAAAATAATTTGTTGTAAATCCAATTGGACGGCTCCCCGAGGCTCAATCCAAATCAAACATGACAATTTCAATTAAAATTGGGAAATTAAATTACAACAACTAGCTTTAAATTGGACGGCTCCCCGAGGCTCAATCCAAAATAAAGAATTTTGTTGTCAATTTAAAGACCAATTCAAATTTAATTGTCAATTAACTGTCCATGAATTTATCTAGACTTTCTTAAAAGAAAGTGCCCAAAATTGCGTGATTTCATAAATTGGTTTTCAGAATAATTGTAAGTTTCTGTTACAAAGAAAACTTACATATTTCCAAAATTGGAAAATTTCTAAAATTAGAAAAATTTCCAAAATTGGAAAGTTTCCAAAGATGGGAAGTTTTCACAATTATTATAAAATTTCAGAAACTAGAAAATTTCAAAAGTTTGCGAAATTTCATGAGGATTTCCAAACTTTGAAATTCCTAAATCTAAAATTTATTATAATTGGAAAGTTTCCATAATTGAAAAATTTTCCAAAATTGAGATCATGACAAAGTGTTCCGCAAAACAATTATATGATTATGTCGAACACTAACCGGCTCTGATACCACTGTTGGGACCGGGTGCATGTCGACAAGGATACGGGTTCGTAAAATTTTAAATTTTTACGTGCAGCGGAAGAATTAGCATAAAATAATTTCCTAAATTATTTTAACCACGTATCTAGCATGCAACCTTATGATGTGTTGACATAATCATAAATTAAAACTTTGCGGAAAAAGTAAACTAATTTACTAAGTACCTCTCGTAACTCGAAGTAAGGGACGAGATCCAACCGTAGCGTCCCTTGGAAGCTCCGCCTCTATTCGCGTCCACGCCGAGTTCTCTTCGGGATGACTTCGCAAAGCCACGAGTTTTGTGCCGACGAGAACTACTAGATTCTCCGAAGACACAACTAGAAGAACAAGAGAAAAGATAGGAAACTAACCACCCGAGAAACGGAATCGAATTCCGAGAAGGAAGGAGATGTGATCCGCTTCTTCTTCTTCTTGGTTGGCTTCTCCTTGGTGTAGATTGCTCACGCCAACTCCTTGGAGAACAATGAAGGTGCGCCGGCCCTAGGAGATCTAGGTTGGGCGCCGGCCCTAGATGGGAGGGAGAAGGAGAAGAGAATAAGAGAGAGAGAGGGAGAGGATTAACTCTTAATCAACTCAATTGATTGGAATTGAAGGCTAGCCTTTGGTTCCTTTATATAGCAACCTCTCCCTTGCTAAGTCTCCTCTTTAACGGAATTAACGGAATTAATTTTCATAAGAAATTTATCTTATAAATTTTCTTATAAATTATTCCGTTAGGCCTAGTTTTATTATAACTAACTTTATAATAAAACAATTAATTCTCTTCTTTAATTATGGAATAAATTTTATAAGAAATTTATAATTTTTCTTTTAATGGAAAAATCAATTCATAATTGATTTTATAAAATTAAAATAAACCATTCCACGGATTATTTTAATTTCCAAAAAAGAAATAAATTTCTATAAATTTATTTATATAAATTTCTTTATACAAATTTATTTATCCATAATTTATAAAACAAATCGCGCTAGATTTATTTTATTAATTAAACCAAATTAATTGGTTTTCTCCCTTTTAAGTGGCCGGCCAAACCAAGGGGGTTTGGCACCCTCCTTGGCCGGCCAATCAAGCCGCATCCATCGCGAATTAAACTCATTTAATTCGCCCAATAAGCCTTCAAAAGACTTAGCCAATTTTAGCTTCCATTGCGCCTCTGATTAACTCAGATTCGACTTATTTCTCTTGATCGGAAAATCTAATTTTCAACTCGTTTTAAATCCCTCGGATTACTCGTAGTGCGTGTGACTAAATAGGCTTTCGATTTATGTTGGCTGTCTATAATCAACCAATTATAGAACGGTCATGAGTGGCACCTAGTAGTACATCATGACCCCCAATTAATCGAAAGATCAACGGTTTGACCTCAGAAGTAATTCTGAAACCCTTCAGCAGCTCTAATGAGTCGTGCCTCATTCCCTTCACCACCTTATACCCACTTGGTTCAGGACACGGTCTATATGTGTCAGTCCCCACTAGGCTGACTACGTCACACCTAGCCCAAGTAGTGTCTTTCTCGTCCTTTGGATTTCTAATTACTCTCATGTATTTAAGAGACTCGCACTCTAAACATGATATACTCTGGCCAGAGGTTTTGAGTAACAATCCGACGATAGGCCTGGGTATACATCTCCTCGCAAGGAGTGGTGAATCCTTTGTAGGCTGTTCAAACATCTTCGGGCACTTCGGCTTATACCCAATCATCCTGGGTCCACACCTCCTTGGAGATGCTTGCTTAAGATGTTAAAGTATAAGTCTCCATGACCAAGATGACTTGAACACCGCAAGTCAAAGGAACATCGCACTTAAGCTGCAGTAAGAACTTCATTGACATATCTACATGTAGATTCCCATATGAAGTCTTACAGCTAGTCACTCCAATGAACTAGTTCCCTTAACTAGCATCCATGTTTATCTCCGGACATCCCAATGTCACCAGCCAGTGAGAATCAGCTGATTAGAGAATAACCCATGCTAGTCTCAACAGAATTGATAGTGTCCGTATTTATCAATTCATCGACTAGGGATATTTTCAATACTTCACAATTGCACATTTAGAGATAGTCACTAGTTGTGATCCCATCACAAATTCTCTTATGCTGTGAATTGTATTGCGGACATTCAGTAGATGAGTTCAAGATCCCAATCAAATACACAAAACATGTATACTCAAATAGTGAATTATCATTTATTAATATAAATGTTTACATCATAAGGCGATTGCCTTAGGACACTTCTCTCATATCACTAACAGGTGGCAGGGAAAGGCAAGATCTCTTCGGAACCCTCTGATGGGACTCATAGGGTGACGAAGGGACGCGATAAGACGCATGCGCTCTCAACGAACAGGCGTTTCGCCGCCCGAGGCAACCGTAACAGAGGACCGACGCTTTGGTGCCTGAGAAATCACTGGGCAGGGGACACGTGTCCCTGTCAATTAATATAGTCCTCAGGCAGAAAGGACAGATCAGGCGGTCGGTCGGACCAGCCAGGTGGCTGGGATATAGAAGGCTAACTTGACCTAGACGCACGTCACGGACCCCTTGGTTCGGGCACCGGTCGGACGCGTGGCGGCCCACGCTCCCCAGGCCTGACTCAGCCAAGCGACCAAGTCCTTACAGATGGGCAAACTCCCGCAGGTCCCTGGGCGTAAGCACCAGTCGGACGCATGGCGACCCATGCTCTCCAAACGCTAGCCAACTCGAAGAGCTCACAGTTTGAAGTTATAACATCTGAGTGTTCCGCGCGGACACCTGCAGAGTCCAGCAGCCTGAATATATCTTCGCCCGAGTGGCAGATACTTAAGAGTTTTCGGGCTCTCCATCATGTGGTTCAAGTGACTCGTAGAAACCGAGTCAAGCATACGACCTCTCACCCGGGTGACTCTCGCTCGCAATCATTAACAGTTGGAAGTAAGAGCAGTCACAAAAGGTTTGAGCAAAAAGGAAAAGTTTGTATTCAAAAAGGCAAAGGTGTTACAAAATCAGAGGACCAACCGCCTCTGTGCGTAGAGAAAGAATAAAGCCAAGGGCCCGACCCTCATTTGAAAGGTTGGCTGGTTATGTCGGGTAGATCCTTAGACATATCTTGCAATTGGACGGCCGTGGGGGGGGGCATGTCGGAGGATAGGTACCCCTCTTGCTTAAGCTGGCAAATCGTGCTGATCACTTGGTGCATCAGCATGACTCAGAGACGCTTTGAGATCTGATCAACATGGGCCTTGGAGTTGATACACTTGAGCCTATGGGCTTCCAACCTATCAGCTTCGGTCTCCTTATAGGAGCGAAGTTCCTCCAGCTCTGCCCGAGCTGCATCCCAGGTCGCTCGGCGCTCTCGCAACTCTCTCAACTCCGCCTGAGCTGCATCCCAGGATGCTCGACGTTCACGCAGCTTCTCCAGCTCCTCAGCTTGGGCATGCAGTTGGCTGGTCAGCGAACCGACCTCCTGCTCCTTGATCGCCAATTGGGCGCGCAAAGGCTGAATAGCATGATTCGCCTCCTGGAGCTCGACCTGAGTCTTAGCGAGCTCTGCTTGTACCTGGTCCTTGATTTTCCAAGAACGGAGTTGCGTGTGCTCGGCTTGGGTAACTCGGCGTTGCGCTTGAGCCGCTGCCGTGTCGGCTGATACAACCTGGGCTTTGGAGGTCTCCAGCTCGTCCTTCGCCTGATCCAGCAGGTCTTGGAGGCCGATCACTTCCGCCCTTAAGCTGTTCAGAGAGGCATCGCCAGAAGCCAGTTGAGTATGCCGGAGGCGGGCCTTGAGATGCTCCACTCGCCGCTCAGCGCGATATCGAGCCTTGGCGCGACCCAACATAGACATACACATGTTGTAGCTAGTAGCCCAAGACTGTGAGGCCAGATAAGAGACCTGCTAAGTACCCTGACTGAAAAAGAAATAAATAGCAGAGGAGGCGTGAGTATACCTGTGTCGCCGCCGCCATAAAATTATCCGCCCGAATATTCGGACCGCGGAAGCTGCTCTCGCACAGACCATACATGAACTAGTCTGCTATTGTGCCGTGCAGCCGAACGTCCTGCAACCGCATGGAGGTTGTACCACTCGGCACCGCCATACTCATAAGCAAGTCGGACAGCGAGGGTGGCAACACGTGCATCAGACGCTCCTCGGTAGGCTCCCCCGACCAGGCCAGGGAAGCTCCCCTTGAAGGGGCAGCAGCTGACTCCATAGGAAGCACCGGAGGGGAAGAAGGCAGTAGTGCAGGGGAGTCGGTCATAGGCGTCTTGCCTCTTTGTCTTTTACTCGGCTGGCTGGAAGAAGTTTCCGTTGGGTCGGCTAGGTCAGGGGTGGGCTCAGCACCGCGCGGGCGCTTCAACACGCGGCTCAGAGGTTGGGAATCCTCTGAGCTAGACCAGGAAGTCTCCTCATCCTCATGCGCGGGATCAGGAGGAATAGAGTGGGGCAACCCAAAACCCGAGAGAGCTTCCCTCTACTCTGCGAGCACTTCCTGCTCAGCCCGCAGCTCCGCTACTCGCGCATCCTGCTCGTTCAACAGTTCCAACATACGCGCCTCTAGCTCAGTAGGCTCCAGCCGGTAACTGCCCTCGAGAGCAGCCGTGTGCATCATAGTAGTTACCAGGAAAACCATAATCAATTGGCAATCGAGAAACGAGGAAGGAGAAAAGGGGTTTACCAAAAGTAGGTCGGCGAACCGGCGTGGGACTAAGCCCGAACATAGATAGGATATCCTCACGCAACAGCGGCCCGCCAGGGAAGTGCCGACCCTCGACCTTGGAGAAGGCGAACTGAAACTCAGGAAAATTTCAGAAGTCTTTGTACAGAGGTGGTGGTTGAGGAAGGTCCGCTCGAAACCCGGTCGGCCAGGTCGGGTACGCGACTGGGCGTATATAAAAGTATCGTTCCTTCTAGCCCTTATTGGAGGTCGGGACTTCGACAGGAAGGAGGTGCCGGGACGGGCCTGGAAGAAGAAGTCGCCCAACTCTTGCCTTTTTGGGGAAAAGAAGTAATAGAACAGCTTGACTTGAAGGGGAATCCGATATAATTGAAAGATGATAATTGACCCACAGAGCAGACGGATAGCATTGGGAGATAACTGGCATAGATTGAGGCGAAAATAACGACATATATCCACAATGAAAGGATGAATCGGAAAGCGTAGCTCGGCTTGCAAGTGATCCTGGGACATGGTAATGTAATGTCGTGGAGGCCTCGCAGGTTGGTCGGAAGCAGTGGGTAGTAGAAGGTGATGGTCGGGAGGAATATGGAAATCCGCCTTTATCATCTCGAGGTCATGGGCATCAAGGACGGACACCATGGTAACATACCACGGGTGCGGACGATGAGATGAGGAAGCCATTTGGAGTGAGTGAAAGAGGGAAATCCAACCGGGGAGAGATCGTCGGAGAAGAAGGACGGGGCAGTGTGTTTCACCGAAACCCTAGCCGGAGAAAGAGGCCCGGCGCACCGATGTAAAAAGTAAAAAGGCGACGGTAAAAGTTACCGGATAAATGCCTATTTATAGTACCTTGGGAGCCATGAGGGCCGCCTGATGGCAGGTCATAGCAGGAGCGATGGATGACGATAGTCGTCTGATCAGACCCAAGAGGGCCTTGGGGACGAAGTGTCCCATGCGTGAGCTCATCATCCACCGAACAGGCGGCGGATGCCTCGTAGCTCGAAGAGGCTATGGGGAAACGACACGTGTGACAGCGGTAAACTGTGGTAATTAATGGAGATTTGAATCTGCTCGGACATCCCGGGTAGCAGAAGGCGAAGGGACAAATGATGTGATATATCCGGCCGACCAGGATGCTTACCCATCAAAGGCCCGCTAAGGGCTGCGACAGAGGGTCGGGCTGCCCGGGCGCGCCAGACTCGTTTCAGCAGATGGTAGTCCAGTCAGTCGGACTCGACGCCTCTTTCGACTAGACTTGAGGGGGACGCTTATGATCCCGACCTTGCCTACGGGTAATATGGCCCACTTAGCCAGCCCGCCTGGCGCCATGCAGGTCCAGTAGATGGACCACCTGGGACCTCACCCCCGGGGGTTCCCTGAGCCAGAGGGCTCCCCGGGGCGTTAGCCAGCCAGCGACGAGCAGGGTCAGTCAGGTCGCCCCCAAGATCCTCCTGGCTCAGTTATCTTGACCTTTGCCCCGATCTCGATCGAGGTCGGGCGACCCGATCAGACGCGTGGCGACCCATGCTCCAGCAGCCTCACCAGGATCAGATATCTAACGGAATCAGCCAGACATAACTCAATAAACCCTGACTCAAGGCGTACCCTGTGCCTCAACTCTCCCAGTCGGACGCGTGTCTACCCACGCTCACTGGTAGTTACCCGACCCGGTCCTTGACACTCGGACCTACCGATCGGCGCTCGGGGTACGGGCTACATCCCCCCTATGCCCCCCCTCCCCCCAAATCATTATATCCAAGGTACGGTTTGCTATCGGGGTACTGCACACCTTACTCATCTCTGATATATCTCGCGGTCAGTCGGCCAATCTAGTACTTTCGTACTGCTCGAGCACCCCGCGCCACGCCGCGCCACTACTTAGTGCTCTTATACGAGCTGACAGGTATCACACCCTTGTCTCGTCAATATGGATAGGGGTTGTCAGCTCCCCCGGATATATAAGCTCTTCACTCCTCCTACCGCAGGTATGCGCGCAAGCTCTCTCCGCTACTGCATTTCAATTCGGCTCCATTATATTTCCTGCGGAAACTGACTTGACCGTCGGAGTGCCTGACCGGGGAAACCCCCGGCGGGTTTGCTAACTGTCATCGTTTTACAGGCCAGAGCCCACTCAGAGCCAGATCAGTGCCACCTCACCCGCTCATGATGCCCGGGAGACCATCCGGCCCTTAGGACCGCCACCTCGCTTATCGACAGGATCAATGAATATGAAATCAATCAGATTGTGCTAGCTTCCACTAGTTGACTATGATACCCGTTGATAGTAAATATGGATTTTATTGCAGATTATGTCACTTATGACTATTGTCTTTAACTTTGTAGGAAATGACCATTGAAGAGAGAAAGAAAACAACGCCACGGACTGTCATGATTGGTGGAAAAGCATTTGCAACCTATACAAATGAAAAAAGAATTGTCAAGCGGGTCAATGATGTTGGTTCTGTTGTCAACGATGGTCCAGAAGTCAACAATTATTTGAAGGTAGGTTTCCCTATGTCTCATGCTTTTCTACTTACTAGATGCTGCACCAAGAGGCAGCAGATAAACTGTTTCTGTTGAACACACATTGAGCAGTCAGTTAAGAAAAGAATTATTGCTATTTAATTCCAGGTATCTATCACTGTTTTATGATTTGTTTCTATGTCTTGCTTCTCATATTTCTCTTAGAACCAAGGATAAATAAACTTCCATAGCTCTTGGTTTCATTGGAGGATAGTAAATCTAATTTTACTCTAGATATGATTGGTAAAAACTTGATCATGGTGCTCCATTTGCAGTGAGCATTTAGATCACTCCCAGCGAATGCTATGGGCAGTGATGAGTATATACCAAGTCCTTGCACATTTTTTGCATTTAATGAATATTTACAATTAATTTATGATTCTCCATGTTATTCCTGGCAGTGAGTTATCTCAACACATCAGCACAAGGAATGGAAGCTAGTGGGACGAGCAACATGAAAATTTCCCTGAATGGTTGCCTCATAATTGGTACTTTAGATGGTGCAAATGTGGAAATCAGACAAGAAATAGGAGAAGATAATGTCTTCCTTTTCGGTGCCAAAGCTGATGAAGTTGCAAAGCTCCGGAAAGATAGAGAGAATGGATTGGTAATTATTTTATGTACATGATCATACTTTATCAAAGCATACCTGCGAAATGAAACTAAGCCACAAAAGTTAATGATAACTGATAAGCTATCATGATTAAAATATACTTTAACTGAGATTTTGGGTTTTGTTTCACCTTATTTTTGATTTAACTTTGATAATTATTATTATTATTTTATTTTATGCCTAAACTCTAAACCCTAAAATTTTGATTATTAATCATACTGTCAATGCTTACGGTTCAAATCAGATCCTCTGTTTGAAGAGGGCAAACAGTTTGTTAGGAGCGGTGCACTTGGTAGCTACGACTACAGTGCTCTTCTAAATTCTTTGGAAGGAAATTCTGGAGGATAACTGACTATATAAGTACTTCCGTTGGTTGGATGTCGAGGATCCTATTGTGGCCATCAGAGCCTTTGCCGCCAACCTACCCACAATGTAGCTTGATCTCGTTAGAGAGAGATGAACGATGGGATGTTGGTGACGCGGAGGAAACGTTGACCACGGGAAGGCCTATGACAGCTGAAAAAATGCTCCAAGAAGAGACATCAGAGGCAGGCTTGTAGGAGTCCCAGCACAGCTACTTTCACGCTCAAGTGAGCAACAAAAAAGAACAAGAAGTAAAAAATAACTAGTTGTAGAGAAAATGATGAGCTTATATTCGACGCTCAAGTGAGCAACAGAACAAGAAATAAAAAATAACTAGTTGTAAAGAAAATGATGAGCTTATATGTGCTGTAGAAGAATGACTCCTATTTATAATATTTTTCATGGTCTTCTCTCCAATAAGATGATACATTAAATAAATATAAATGAAGTTGTCAAACCATCATATCATATGTATTGAAGCGATCATGCCAATACTATACAATGATTATCTAGAATTTAATGTGTATCATATATAAGATATGCTTCTATTTATTTATGATCATGGTACCTTGAGTCCTATCTTCTTTAGGAGGTTTTGGGATATTGGTTCAATGAGCTAATAGGAATGGGTCATCTGCCTGGTGGGTCAATCGGGCTTATCCCTTCGGTCCAATGATTTTGGCCCACTTGGGTCATCATCGGTCTAGGTGAGGCTCCTTTCTCTTTATGAGCTATATGGGTCCGATCGAACGTATTCATCTTTGCAGTCCAGTCAGCTGTATGAATTCAGATGTCCCCAAACAAGTTTGTCTTAGTGGCTCACGTTGTGTTCTCGATCAACATGATTATTCATCTGACCTTTGCTAGGCCTCTTTAAGATTCTGACCTTATTGGTTCATTCGGTTTGTCTACTTGTGCCAATCCAATCAACTATCATTAGACAACGTTTCTCCTAATAATAGCCTCTTGATTAGGGGTTTAATCGAGGTTCGATGTTACTCAACCTCATTAATCATAATAGCCACTTGATTAGGGGTCTGACTGGACTAATCCTTGGGGTTTGGTCGGTCATGCCCACTCCCGCTCGGCTCCTTTATAGATGTTGATTTTGGCCTACTCGTCTTCCATCCGTCCTGACCCTCCTTTCTCAAGGGAAGGGGCACCAATTTGACCGGACTATAGCTCATCGGTGCTCATTCATAGAGGACCCTGAGCTTTCCGTTCTTGCTCTTCTTGTCCCCAGCGTAACTGTCAGATTCCGCCTGTAAATCAGCGTCCAGTGGAAGTTGCCGACGAGGCTACCGATCTAGCGGGCGGAGTAGGGCATGCCGCCAGAGCTGGGTCCTTGAGCTAGTCCATGTAGGCACGCAGCTTGTCGTCCCACAGAAGGTAGATTTTCCCTGCTCTGGGAATCTGCACCTGCACCTGGGTGAACACGAACTCGCCGTACATGGGGTCGAGAGTGAAGACGTAGACTCCCTTCCCAACGGTGAGCACGAAGATGACCGAGCTCGTCAGCTCGAGTACATGCAGTGCCCGGCGGCGAGCAGGTTGCTCCCCAGTTGGCACACGTTCACAACGCACCTCATCTCCACTTGATCCAGCTGCAATGCGTTCGTGCTCTGTTCGATTAGATGGAGGTGCGAGTCTCAGTTCGTCTGAGCCTACGGTGGTGTCCTCGCCGAGGTCGGCGAGGTACTCGTCGTTGGGGCTGTAGATGCAGAAGATGGAGCCGGTGGAGACGACAGCGTCGATGTTGGACAAGCGGTCACCGGCACATCCTCTTCTTCCGACGCTATGATGCCCGTCCGCTCACTTGATCTTGTAAGTAGTGGGCAGCGTGTGCAGTTATTGCACACGCTGCAGGGAGTGGGCTCATTGCCCTCCCTCTCCACTCCTTCTACACGCCTTTGCTCCCCTATATAAGAAGGGGATAGGGGATTCATTCAAGTGCAAGGTGTGGTGCAAGAGACAAGAAGGGAATCGGAAGCATCCGAGGAGCGTGAATCGTTGTAAGTGTTTACCGTTTTTATAAATGTGTAGATTCTATTCGTTCATGATTTCATGCAATAGAAACAACAATGGTATCAGAGCCGTAAGGTTCTAAGTAGCATGAAATTACTGCGTCGGAAAATCGCGACTTTGTGTCGGTGGATTTCTTTCGAGTCGGTAAACTAATTGTTAGTGTCGCAAACCGACAATACCACTCGGTTGTGTTACACGCTAGCGATTAACCACGTTTGTCGTGGTGAAATTTTTTTTTTTCAGTGGATGAAAACCAAACTGTAGGTTTCGTTCAGAATTAATTTTAAATCATCTGAAGAAATTTTTTTTTGCATATATGTGATTTCGTAATGCGTGCGGTAAAAAAAAAGGATTGGAATTTATGCTTTAATTAATTGAAATTTATGCTTAATTAATGCCACTCGCCCAACTACTGTTTTAATTAAATGAAATTTATGCTTTCAATTATTAAAAGAATTAGACTTGAATTTGAATTAGATTAGATGATATTGGATTAATAGGCTTGGGTCTAGTCTAAACCATTAGTTAATTTGACCAGATCTAATTGGTCCAATCAGATCTAATCCGGTTCAAATCCTAGTTGGTTTAACCAGATTGGTCTAAATTATAACCAGAACCGATTTGTTTGATTCGATCAATAGATTTGACTTTCAATTAAATGAGCAAACGACCAAGATAAGTCATCCATATCCGATTAGATTAGTCCTAATGAGGATAATGGACCCAGACTAAGGATTCGATTTCCCAATCGATCAACCCAAGGTGTTAGTCAAAAGAGCTCCCAAATCAAGAAAATTTATTTTTCTTATCTGTTTATGACTTTGTGGGTTTATGCATAATTGTGAATTGAATTGAACCAGTTTTGTTACTGGTTTGTCGGTTTTGTACTGACATTGTGTATTTCAATTCCAGATGCCGAGATTTATTACCACAATGACTCGTCGAGATGTGCGACGAAATCAGTTGAGGGAACAGATAGAGGAGATTGACTACCGCCCACATCTAGGCATCCAAGGGCATATGGGAAGGCTTGATCGTCTATTTTGGAAACTCGAACAGGAAGAGTTCCCAGTCCTAGATAACTACCGGATCGGGACATTGATTCGTTCATTGCCGAGGCGTGGTGGAACAGCTGCAAGATGTATCTGGGGATGCTTTGAGGGGCGTATCTCATATACCGAGCTGTGTAGAGAACTACTTCGCCTAAACTTTTCGGAAGAAGATCTGGAAGACTCGGAGGACGAACTAGAAGAGGATCCAGAAATGGATCCAATTATAGAAATCGAGGAGGATCTTGAAGAATTCAAAGAAGATTCAGAGATGGATCCAATTGAAGAATTCGAGGAGGATCCTATAGAATCGGTGGAGGATCCTGAAGTTAAACTACCTCTCATCAAGTCTGGGATGAAAGGGATAGTATTTACCACCGCGCTAGTCTTTGTCCTAGTGGGAGTAGTACTAACTTATCTAGTTTATTAGAGTTTGTCTTAGTTACTGTTGTTATGTACAAACAATATTTGCTCAGTTTTTTTTAGTCATGTAATAAGTTACTGTCGTTTTGTACGAACAGTTTTTCAAAAGGTTATGTTATGTGTTAACAAAACTTCTTAATGATTAGTTCATTTCATTTGAATGATAAGTTCATTTATGATTAGTTCATATGATGGGATGTATGTAAAATAACTAATAAATGTTTATTAGATTGGATATACGGAGGATGAGTGGGATCGTAGTTACCACTTGATTTTGTAAACCAACTCTAATTTACAATGAATTAGTTGTTAATTACATGCATATGAGTTACACTGAATGACTAAATAATATGTTTATTTATGTTAGATCATGGCAACGAAGAACATAATAGTTGAACTCAACAAAGAAGAAAAATTAAATGGGGACAACTACAAAATATGGCACCTTAAGATACAGTATGTACTTGAGGAACAAGAGGTTCTAGAAGCTATAAATCAATTTATGGTAGAACCTGCAGATGGTTCTACAGCTCAGCAGAGACGTGATCTTGATGCCTATAAGGCATGGAAGAAAAATGACTCCACTGCTAAGGGTATCTTGATTAGTTTAATGGTAGATGACCTGGTATATGAGTATGAGCCATTACCATCGGCTCATGCTGTCTGGGTTGCCCTGAGAGATAAATACAGTGGAGTTAGCTTAAGAAAGCTTCGTCAGCTGACAATCAAGTTTGACAGCTATAAGAAACGCTCGAATGTCTCCATGACCCAACATTTGAGGGAAATGGGGAATATGATTCGAGAGCTAAAAACTGCTGGTCATGAGTTGACTGATGAACAACAGGTTCAAGCAGTTATTCGTTCCCTTCCTGATTCTTGGAATCAATGAAACAGAACCTTACACATAGTGAAAGTATAAAGACTTTCATTGATGTCTCACGCCATGTTGAATTGGAGGCGGAGAGAATAGAATCCGCAAGGATTTCTGGACAAGCTTTTGTAGCTGAAGGCTCTGGACCCAAGAATAAGAAAAGATGGTTCAAGAAAGGAAAGGGAAAGGGAAAAGGGAAGGAAGTTGCTGCTGCTGCGGGGCAAGGCCCAATCAAGAAGAATAGTAAAGGAAAGAAGTATGGACAGAAACCTAAGAGCAAGTTGACTTGCTATAACTGTGGCAAGAAAGGCCACTTTGCTCGGGAATGTACTGAGCCGAAAAAGGTAGATCCATATTTATTTTCTATTCACGAGCATTATGTTGCTAGTTCAGTGTTGTTAGCTGATTCTTATCCTTTGTGGATTATAGATTTAGGAGCAACGAACCATGTAGCTCGTGATCGAGCTACATACGTGGAGTACTGTCGAGTACCAGCTGGTAATAAGTGGATATATATGGGAAACAATGCAAGAATTGAAGTCAAAGGAATTGGCACTTGTAAGCTCAACCTACGTGGTGGACATACCCTGTTTCTGCATGATGTCCTTTATGCTCCTGAAATTCGACGGAATCTAGTTTCTGTAACTAGTCTTCTTGATTTGGGTTATTGCATAAATTTTTTCAGTCGTTGTGTGGAACTTCGTATTAATTCCGTGTTAATTGGATGTGGTTATGTAATGAATGGTTTCATGATTCTTGATGTAGAACAAGATATTAATTATGGAATTAATAGTTGTTTTTCAAACATTGCTCTTACTAGTGATGCTAATATTAATGAGGAAGTTTGGCATGCTAGACTAGGACATATCGGACAAGAACGGATGAATAGATTAGCTAAGGAGGGTCTATTGGGCACTCATGCTAAGATTAACCTGTCCATATGTGAGCATTGTCTTGCTGGAAAAGCAACAAGGAAACCATTTGGTAAGGCTATTAGAGCTGATTCACCATTGCAATTAATTCATTCGGATGTATGTGGTCCAATGAATGTGAAGGCTAGACATGGAGGTTCGTATTTCGTTACATTTATTGATGACTTCACACGTTTCGGTCATGTGTATTTGATTTCTCATAAATATGAAGTATTAGATTGCTTCAAACGTTATTTGAACGAAGTTGAGAATCAATTGGATCGTAAGGTTAAAACCTTACGCACTGACCGTGGAGGTGAATATTTGTCTGATCAGTTTAAGACAATATGTTACAAAAAAGGGATTATTAGACAGCTAACGATCCCTGGAACTCCACAGCAAAATGGGGTTGCTGAAAGAAGAAATAGAACTCTTCTAGATATGGTTAGGTCTATGATGGCTCAAGCTAATTTACCTATTTCCTATTGGGGAGATGCATTATTAGCTGCTACCTATATACTTAACCGAGTGCCTTCTAAGTCTATTCCATCTACACCATATGAACGTTGGACAGGCAGAAAACCAGATTTGAGTAATCTGAGACCTTGGGGGTCAGCTGCCTACGTTCATGATAAGATTCACAAATATGGAAAACTAGGACCAAGGGGTAAAAGTGTATCTTTATAAGGTATTCTGATACTTCTAAGGGTTATGTTTTTATTGGTGAGCAGCAAGATGGAATCATCTCTGAAATAGAGTCTAGAGATGCGATTTTTCTCGAAATTAAGTTCCCAACAAGAGGTGAAGTTGATAAATCGATTCCTCTATTTGCTATAGAGGAGGAGGATATTGTTCCTTTATCAACAAATCAGGAATCACAGGAGAACCCTGAATCTAGTCTATCCAGTGGGAGTGATTTGCCAATGAATGAATCAGTTTCAGTTTCTCAACAGTCAGGCCTGCAGAGGAGTAATCCCAAGATTATTCCTAAAAGAAGGTTTGACATTAAGAATGAGGCATTAATGATTCTCCCTATTGACGATGAGGAACCTCGAACGGTTGAGGAAGCATTGAGATGCTCAGTTAAAGAAAAATGGAGAATTGCAATGGATGAAGAAATGAAGTCTATGAGAAAGAATCATGTTTGGGATTTAGTCGATCTTCCTCCTGGCCGAAGGGCTGTTGGGAATAAGTGGATTCTCAAAATCAAGAGGAAGGCAGATGGATCGATTAATAGACAAAGCTCATCTGGTTGCAAAAGGATATACCCAAATGGAGGGTATTTATTTTGAAGAGACATTTTCCCCTGTTGTGAAGTTTGTGTCAATACGTGTCATTTTAGCTATAGTAGCACATTATGACTTGGAATTACATCAGATGGATGTAAAAACGGCTTTCCTTAATGGTAATCTTGACGAGGAAATCTATATGGCACAGCCAGATGGTTATATTGCTGAAGGCCAAGAGGATAAAGTATGTAGACTTAAAAAGTCTATATATGGGCTCAAGCAAGCGTCGAGACAATGGAACATAAGATTTAATGAAGTCATTTTATCTTATAATTTCGAAATGATCAATGATGATCATTGTGCATACCTCAAGGAGGATAAAGGAAAGATTGTCATATTATCGTTATATGTTGATGATATGCTAATAGCTGGAAATGACATACAGTTTGTGATAGAAATCAAATCGTGGCTTTCATCACAATTTGACATAATAGATATGGGAGAAGCCGAGTACATCTTAGGAGTTAAGATCATTAGAGATCGATCAAAAAGACTTTTGGGTTTGTCTCAAGAAGTTTATATTACCAAGATGTTACAACACTTTAATATGTCAAACTGCAACATTGAACAAACTCCTGTAGCGAAAGGTACTATTCTGAGCAAAAGTATGTATCCCAAGACTCCTAATGAAATAGCCGATATGAAGAAAAAACCATATGCCAGTGCCATTGGTAGTTTAATGTACACTATGTTGTGTACACGTCCTGATATCAGCTATGCTGTTGGCTTGGTTAGCCATTTCCAGTCAAACCCAGAATCGAGACACTAGAAGGCAGTAAAGAGAATATTCAGATATCTCAAAGGGACGGCAGATTTTTGTCTCTGCTTCCAAGGATCAAAATTGAGTCTGAAGGGCTACACAGATGCAGATTAGGCAGGAGATCTTGATGACAGAAAATCCACATCGGGTTATGCATTCTTGCTGAATGGTGGCGCCATCTCATGGAATAGCAAGAAACAGGCTTGTGTAGCACTGTCGACAATAGAAGCCGAATATGTGGCTTGTGCAGCGGCTGTATAAGAAGCTGTCTGGTTAAGAAGGTTCCTGAAGCATTTGAAGATTGTTGAGGATAGTGGGAGTCCCGTTACATTGTATTGTGACAATCAAGCTGCAATAACTTTTTCCAAGGATTCCAAATATCACAGTAAAGGCAAGCACATAGAAATTAAATATAATTATGTAAGGGATATTGTGGACAAAAGAAAGGTAGTCCTTGAGTATATTCCTACCCGTGCTATGCTAGCAGATTCTTTTACTAAGCCATTGACTAAAGAGTCATTTCTTGGTTTTGTGAAGTCTTTGGGACTTCGTAAAATGTAACACATTGTAAAACAATCAAATATATGAAAGTGTCATGATTTATTCAGTGTATATATTGGTGTTACATTTTGGATAAAGTCTCGATAAGCATGTTGGCAGGTAGAGATTGGTCTACTCACATGGACAATCATCTCTATTTGTTGAGTATAAATAGAGGTAAGACTATTACTTATGAGATAGCTTATGTAGCTATAAATAGAGACATACTCATAAGTTGGAGTCGCTTTGATTTTGTATCAAGATGAGATCATTTATGTAATGATCGGAGTAAATGAACCCACCATTTACTGAATCTGCTTAAAGCCATATAGGAATTCATAAGTTGAATTCAGGATTAGACATTAGGTATGTCTAGATCAAATCTGTACGATGTTAATTTTGAGAAAACATGCACTCTTTTTGTTAAAAGAGAAAAACATCGTAACATGTGAATCATACCATATGTGCTATAGCGACAATAAGGGTAGTAGGAGAATGAATCTCTGCTTCTCTACTATGTGAGACCCTTGAGATTATATGTTAATCTCAGATTTACCCTATGTGACTATTTAGCTGTCTGCTTGAAATTTTAATCAGTGTCTGCTACCTTAGCATGTATCCTATTGGCTATGGATGATTCGATCTATGTAGCATAACTAGGAAAGCAACTGAATAAATTGAATAGATTCAAGCTAAATAGGAAGACTAAGAGAGATTTACATCATTGACACTTATTCACTGGTCGACCAATTATATTTTTTTGTTGAGTACTTAAAATGTGATTGTGAATAATTGTATTGAATGAAAATACTAAACATGCTCTTGACTTAATGGTCATCACGAGGGATTAGAGATGTTCATATTGATGTAAATGATTTAGTCTGGGATAAAAGCAAGTGATTGATGTCTCTGATTATTGTTATAGAGCGACTAAGTAAAGTGTAACAACTTTCTTGGTATTGATCGCTCAAAGAGCAGCTAAATTAAGTGTCACAACTTTCTTAGCAATGATTGCTCAGTATGCTTGCTGTCGCACGAATCATTTTCCCTAAAGTATGAATTGGATGATCTATTAGTCTATGTGACTATATGGTCTTTGTGACATGATTCTTGTATTGTCTATGTGACTTGACTTGTATGAGTGGGAGATGTAAGTAGTGGGCAGCGTGTGCAGTTATTGCACACGCTGCAGGGAGTGGGCTCGTTGCCCTCCCTCTCCACTCCTTCTACACCCCTTTGCTCCCCTATATAAGAATGGGGTAGGGGATTCATTCAAGTGCAAGGTGTGGTGCAAGAGACAAGAAGGGAATCAGAAGCATCCGAGGAGCTTTCGGCAACGAGTTTTCCACAGAGGAAAATTGCGTCGGAAGAGGGATTTGGTTTGTGGACGTTGAAGGACTTTCCGACCCGTGATCGTTCTTCCGACGACAAGCGCGAAGAACAATGAAGGACGAGCGTGAATCGCTGTAAGTGTTTACTGTTTTTATAAATGTGTAGATTCAATTCGTTCACGATTTCATGCAATAGAAACAACAGATCTCAGGCAATTCGAGAACACCTGCTTCGCAATCGAATCAAAGCTTGATCTTCCGTTTAATAATTTAAGATACGATTTCGAGCTTCTTCTGATCCTCGCCTTTGACGTTCACTGCGCCCTGAAAGGCGATCTGCTTGCAGGGCATTGAGATCCTGGACAGCACGATGGTCATCTCGGCGTCGATGCCTCCGGCCTGCTCCATGTGGTAATAGTCTGATGCTCGAAGCTGCTCTTCTTCTTAGTTTCCTCCTCGCTCTATTTTATTTACTAATTAATCGGATTTTAAATCATAGCCCACGAATTGATCAATAAGGTCTTGCGGGATGGACTGATAGTTAGTAAATGAATTCTGTTAATTTAAGATCTGAGAGTAAATCAGTGTTCCCCTCCTACCTATGCAATAGCTATAACATCCGGGCTAGTAGCCCCCTTTGCCTCCTATATATTAACCCTGTGACAGATTGACGGAACGCTGGGGCTAACGAATCACCCTTTGCCATCCGAATTGATTAATAAGTATGTTCGTCCTTCTCATGCATTAGTCACAATATCCGGACTAATAATCTCATAATTTATTTATTCAGACGAGTTGACGAGGACGTTGCAGATGAATAAATCACCTTTTATCATCATGAATTGATCGATCAGATTTTAAGATCTTCCACGATGATCGAGTGAGGCCAATACAATACGTGCATTAATTTTTTAATCTTAATCCGGAATTGCAATCCCTGGGAGCACGCTTGGGGCGGGAAAGATTTGGCTCCTGAAATCAAAGCTAATAATGCAACATAAACAAAACAAGCCAGCCGTATATTTATGTGCAATTCAGCATAAACAATGTTGTTCATCTTCGAAATTAATTTATATAATTGAACACTAGATACAAGCTAAAAAAATAAAAAATGTTGGCTGCATTCGAGCCGGAAGCTGCCCATTTGGAATTGTTGGGTGCAGATCCCAGCAATCGCGGCGACATGTTAGTGCTGATTATCTTTAGACTTTTCGCATCATATTATTCTCTACGGGAGCGAAGCAACAATCTGAAAGCAGAGCGTGCGCCCACGACGGTTTTTATTTTTTTTTATAACAAATTGCCTGCGGCCTGCGCCAGTTGCATCGACAGCGACCGTTATTGCGAGTCCGAAGTCGAATTCCATTACTAATCTGTGAAGCAGAGACAAGGGCGAGAGGGAAGGATCGAGTTTGGAGCGGAAAGGTTGGAGCTTGACGAGACTGGTTGGTTTCCTCCGCTGCTTCTTCCGTCCATGAGGAAGCTATGGCCGAACCTGGATCGCGAGGATGGACTGGACACGGTCCTGGAAGTGCCCATGCCGGAGGAGACGTTCCTCGCCGGCGGGGTTGGCTCCTGTAGCAGCAAGACGTTCTGCACCAACGTGAAGGCGTGGATACGGCCTCACGTCGACCGGGCGCCGCAGCCGTCGCCGATCGGCAGCGCAGAGCTCCAGCTCATGCTGGGTGTCATAGGGGCGCCCCTCGTCCCGCTTCCGGTGCAAGCCTGCAACTCCACGCTCATCAAAGAGATGAAGGAGGATCCAATTGTGAGACTACTGCTTCTAGTCGACGGTTGAGCGAACAGTTGGTGTGCATTTTTGACATCACAATTTTTGTTCGTAATGCAGGAAGTGTCGATGGCGAGGTACATCGTGCAGCAGTATATCGCGGCGTCGGGAGGAGATCAGGCGCTGAACGCGATCCATAGCATGTATGCCATGGGGAAGGTCCGGATGACGACGACGGAGATGTCCAAAGGCAACGGAGGTGGAAGCGGGGACGGCGCTGCGGCGGCTGGCAATGGCAGGAAGGCGAGGAAGGGGCTCGGTAACGTCGGAGAGATCGGCGGGTTCGTGCTGTGGCAGAAAAAACCCGACTTGTGGTGCCTGGAGCTGATGGTCTCCGGGAGCAAGATCAGCGCCGGGAGCGACGGTAAGGTGGCCTGGCGACAAACGCCGTGGAACCAGTCGCACGCCTCCCGCGGCCCTCCTCGCCCCCTTCGCCGCTCTCTCCAGGTACCCAGCACGCCAGCAATTAATACCCTACATTTTCTTCTCGGCATTTCGTCGAACGTATCGCGCTCACCATAATGGCAACGTTTAGGGGCTCGATCCGAGATCGACGGCGAACTTGTTTGCCAACTCGGTGTGCCTCGGGGAGAAGGCCATCAACGGCGAGGACTGCTTCGTGCTGCGCCTGGACGCGGAGGCGACGACCCTTAGAGCGCGCAGCAGCAGCAGCGTCGAAATCATCCGCCACACCGTTTGGGGTTACTTCAGCCAGCGTACCGGCCTCCTCGTCCAGCTCGAGGACTCGCACCTCGTCCGCATCAAAACGGCGTCGGCCAAGGACTGCGTATACTGGGAGACCACCATGGAGTCTCACATCGAGGACTACCGCACCATCGACGGCGTCAACATCGCGCACGCCGGCCGCACCAACGTCTCGCTCTTCCGCTTCGGGGAGACCAGCGACCGACACACAAGAACACGGATGGAGGAGACGTGGACGGTGGAGGAGGTGGATTTCAACATTTGGGGGCTCTCCATAGAGTGCTTCCTACCGCCCAGGGACCTCAAGGAGGAGAGGGACGGCCCAGAAATAGGAGGCGGAGCTCCGTCAGAGAAGGTGGCGCGCATTCCGGTAAGGGTACCTCCAGTAGCTTCCGCTAGAATCGGGCCGTCGCAAGTCGCCGCCGTCGACATAGACGAGTTGGACTCGACGTGGACGGACGATGAAGAGGGCAGGCCATGAGCGAGCAAGTCACGTGCGTTACCATTAACTACTTAACATCGTCTCGGTGTGTAAATAAATAGCGGGCGAAAACTAATGGTTAACTCAGTATCGTGATTCGATCTCTAATTACGGTGTATTTTATAGAATTTTTTCCTCTAAATGGGACGCGAATCCTGGGACACTGGCTTCTAGACTGCCCACCAAGAGTGCTTCCCGATTTATCTTGATGATCGATAGGAAACTTTCATGGGTCGATCGGTCATCTCAGATTCAATTTGTCTCCTGCCTGGTTCATCATAAATAGCGGGCGAAAAAGTGTAAAAAATTTGCGGTTAATTGTTTAAATTACATGTTCAATTAATTGGGCCACAAAAAGGCCTCGAGTTCGTTTCTTTAGGACTCAAATGAAACCCATCCTTTAAAATTATTTAAAATCCATTCGACTCAAAATCATTACATATTTTTAACAATAATTATACATGATTACAATTAATTTAACTCATAATGAGCAAATGTGATCCACCAAACTCTCAATAGCTCGACTCGATGATCCACCTGGTCGAACACAATCGGTCACCTCTTCCTTGGTGTGCTTGGCACGAGCCCTTGCGTCGTGTCCTACATCATCGACCATCAACTTTCTCACAGCCTGCGAGATCTTCTCCCTGTTCGGCCCATTATCGAACTCAATTTGGAGGCCCACCTTCCAAACGTGGGCCACGTACCGAGCGTTGCCCATTTGATCATAGTCCCGAGGCGAGCAGAGCATGGGCACGCCGGCGACGAGGCTCTCCACCGTCGAGTTCCATCCGTTGTGGGTCCAGAAACCACCCACAGCTGGGTGGGCCAGCACCTCCTGCTGGGGGGCCCAGTCCACAATCATTCCTCGGTCTTCTACCTGTTTTAATTTGAAAGTTAATAAAAATTAATACTAATTTTAATAATTGATAAATTGCTGGGAAAACGAGATTTTTTTTTTTAAACACCACCTCTATCAATTCGTTGGGCAGCCTAACCCCTGCCCGAACCTGCCCGGGTCGTACGACCCAGAGGAAGGCCTGCCCGCTCTGCGCTAAGCCCTGAGCGATCTCGTCGAACTCCTCCTCTCCCAACACCGCCAAGCTCCCGAAGCTGACGTAGAGAACGGACCGGTCGGCCTGCTTGTCGAGCCACTCCATGCAGCGGCGGTCTTGCGCCAGCAAGCTGCATTGGGCTCCCCCGGTCACTGCGCAGAGCGGCCCCACGGCGAACACAGGAACTCCGTCGAGTCTCCGGCGAAGCAGCTCCAGATCCGCTGCCTCCACGGCGTCGAAGGTGTTGAAGATGATCCCCGACGAGGTCCGTGCCGCGTCGACCACTTGCTCCAGCATCCTGGAGAGCGACTCCGAAGAGGTTCGGTTGGCGCGGACGAGATCTTTGAATCGGAGGGGCGGGAGCTCGGGGATTGGGTCTTCGAGGTGCGCTGCTGTTCATAATTTGATAGAAAAAATCGAATTTCTAGCAGGTTTACATCAAAACCGCTTCAATTTAATATGAAAATCAAATTTTTAGTCGATTCAGTTCGTATTTGACTCGATTTAAATGGACTATTAATATATACCTTGCTGTATCGAGAGATTCCCCCTGCTCAAAAGCAGGGGATACAAAATGAACGAGTTGAAGCAGGCGGCGCTCGACGTGCGCATCGCCAGAGCCGGAACGCCGGCGTCCTTCGCTGCCGCTTGCACCCGGAATAGCAGGGCGTCCACGATCACGCACGCGACGTCCTCCGCCGATGCAATTCGGCACAGCGCCTCCCGGAACGGCGCCTCGCACTGCGCGTTGAGCTCGGCGATGGCGGCCGACACGTCGGACTGGTTGTCGTGGGGCGGGAGCATTCGGCCGGGGAGGGGGACGAAGTCGAAGTGAGGGATGCGGCCGGCGACGGAATCAGGGGTGCTTGGGGGCAGGAAAACGGTGATGCGGAAGCCGCGGCGGTGGAGGAGGTGAGCGAGCTGGAACATGGGGTTGAGGTGGCCTTGGAAGGGGCAGGGGAAGAGGCCGACGCGCGGCCGAGCAGGGTCGCCGCCACCGCTGCCCCCATCCATTTTGTGTGGCCAAGCTTAGTATTCACAGGAGATACATAAACGGTTGGAAATATAAATGGAAATAAAGAGGCTGACGGAGAGAACATTGTTAGGTATGAGACTTTAATTTCATATTGAAAATCTTAGATAATTTTTTGATTTATATTATTACATATGTACAGATGATATGAATAAATAATAATATAGTAAAAGAGATTTTTTTTTTCAACCACGAGTGTGTAGTGAATACAAATCTAAAACGTAATCAAGTAGAATCGTGTATGAGTATATTTTACTCGTGTTGAATGACGAATCGATTGAGAATTTTTTTTTTTCAAATAAAACAATCAACTCCCGGGAGCACTCGATTGTTACTCGGACTCGATGATATAAATTGCTCTTTACTGATTCGCCTGAAGAGTAAATTTAAAATATAACTTATACACCGTGATATTGTAGGCTAATTCTTCTCGTATTTAATATTATTTTCTTTTAATTTTTTTCTTTCTTTGTGAAGTTGCTCTCAACTCGGCATCTTCCGCACCATTATTCCTGATTATTACTATCACGACGACATCAAAGTTGAGAGATGTCTCCAATCCAACTAACTCCTTCATGTGATTGCAACACCAATAGCATTCAGTTTTGGTTCTTATTGTTTCAGTGATTCCTCCACGAATTTGATGTTATGGAACTCCTATTTGGCTTGGCTTTAGTCAGCGATTCCTAAAACTAATTTGGGTTTTATTTGCTTTACCTTTTAACAATGAATCAGCCTATGCCAAGTAGAGTTGTCAATTGGATTAGGTCCGTCGGATTAGCTCGCGGCGCTAAATAATTTAAGTGTGTCGGGTTGGAATTTTATCAACTCAAGTTCATCGCGGGCCAACCCACCTAGACCTATGGCCTGTACGGATCGGTACGCGACGAGCTTGAGTTGACCTGCAAATTAAAAAAAACATGAAAATAATATTTTATGTCAATTTGTTACCTTTCAATTTAATAATTTTGAAATAAAAATAATATTTTTCTAATCCATTTATATTTAAAAAATATATTTTTCAATACACTTGATTGATAAAATCTTTTTGAATTAAAATATTGAAGATATGAATTTTTTTTAAAATTTTTTTATAGGTCGGTGGGTTGACCCATCTAACCTGTAATCCGCTTTAAATTAAGTTGGGCTGGGGATTTCTCAACACGCTAATATGACGGGTCAGCTCGCTCTACCCCGCCCTGTCCCGTCAAATGATCGACCTGCTATGAGTCGACCCACCCACCGTGGATTGACCCATCTATTATATATATATATATATATATATATATATATATATATATATATATATATATATAAAAGAATGATATAATACACAATTTATGATGCACAATCATGAGCACCTGCATAGTGGCAACCTACAGATCACCCATCAAATAAATAAATAAATATAATATATATATATATATATATATATATATATATATATATATATATATATATATATATATATATATATATATATATATATATATTTGATACGTAAATTATATATAATCTTTCTCACCAGAACAACTAGTGTACTTTTCTTCTGAGAAGTAGCACTCAATGAAAAGATAAAGACATTGGAAGCCAAATGATTAGGCAAATAAGATCGGAGAGGTAGGCCAATCCACTACTTTAGGCACTATCGATGTCTCCTTGGGTCGATCAACTAATTTCGAAAATGGATAAAAATTAAAAGAGGACTTCCAACTTTCAAATGAGCGTCCCGTACCGTCCTGTCCCTTTTTTATATTTATTTTATTAAAAGAGCATCGAATCCTTCAGGCTCCCTAAAATAACACAATTGCACTTAAATACATTGTTATGTAAGATCGAAATTGATACTAAAGAGATAAATAGTATTAATATTTGTTAAAATAAATTAATAGATAATAATTAAATTAATCAAGATTAACATAATAAAAATAATAAAATAACTATATTGATATAATAAAGTAAAAAAGATAATAGTTTAAACATGCAAGTAAATCAACCCATTCAAAAGTATAGACATGTAATACTTTTAAAAAATTAATTCTTATTTCTAATTTTTTATATATGAAGAAATCTTATAGAAAAATTATCTAAAAAATTAACACAATAAAAAGATTAAGACAATACTTAAATAAATAAAAATTATTATTTTAGATGTTGCCTATCGGAAATGAAGCATGTGTCACAACACAGAAGACAAATGAGCACTCAAAGCATTAGAACATAACTACATGATTAAGCAAGGGATGATTTTTAAGCTCTGACTTGAAACTCCATCTCCCAATTACCAAGAGCCCTCTCGATCACTTGGACAAGTGATAACGTGGCTGCAACTTCAATCCACAAGATAACGTTAATGAAATTTCCCGGTCGCCCATACACCCTCTATTCGCCTAGACAGAGGTCAAATTCCATCTTGACCGTCTTATTCGGGTTGCTGATAACATCGTCTCTTGGCCGCTTGAAAGCTACTCCGGTCACCCATACGCTTCGGCCGCCTGGATCCATACGGTCACCTAGACCCTTCGAAATCCCTTCGTCGAGAGTTATCACCAATCAATTGCCACCGAACTCCATTTGGTTGCTTGGAACTATCGAATAAGATTTCCTATAGTTCTTACATATGATGAGTATGATTTAGAATATAAAGTTACTCGCACTTATTTGACTAAATTAACCTGTCTAGTTTGGTTTTGCCAAGCAGTCAATCTTCAGCTAATTCCACACACTTGGACTTGTGACAAGCAATCAACTCCCAGCTAATTCCATACACTTAGAGTTGAGTCATCTAACCTCCAATTAGGAATTTATTTGCCAAATATTAATCACTTTGACTTGATTCACCTAGCCTTTGGCTAGGAATTTATTTGCCAAAATTCTGACTCGGAATTTTGTCTATCAAGCATTAATCACTTGGATTATATTCACCTAGCTTCTAGCTAGAAATTTATCTGCCAAGTCCTAATTATGTTGGACCTTGGATGACTAGAGAGGGGGGGGGGGATGTAGCCAGATACAAATTTCTTGAACTTATTGGATTTCTGCACTTCAAGGGTTAGTAACATAGCGGAAGAAATGCAAAACAGAGTAGAACTGCAGAAATGAAAAGCAACTCAAAAATGCTAACAAGGATCGTTTACAAGGTTCGGGGATAACTTGCCCCTACTCCTTGGCGTGCCCTTAAGGTGGGCGATCCCTAGATTGTCGGCAGATCAAACCCCGAAAAATCTGGATATCAAATCCTCCTTCTCAGTGGAGAAACCTCTCCACACAAATGTCTCAATAGAGTATATGGAATGAAAGTGCAGAGACACAAGGAAAGATCTTACAAGCCGCTTAACAAAGCACAAGGATGAGAATCGGAGAACAAATCACCGAGCACAGCACAACACCACCAACACAAGAGCTCCCAACTCTTTGTTTGATTGCTGATCCACCCGCAACTTCCTCCACAAACTCACGGTTGCTACTTTGCAAGAGATCGCTTCAAGGTCTGAATGAATGCTCAAGAGTTGGAGAAGCAGCTTGTTCACTTAGAGTTCTCCCCGCACCTTCTCCACTTCGCAGCTTAACCTGCTTACCATCGCCAGGTCACCAGTTGCTCTGCAGCTTACCAGTTGCTCTGCAGCTTACCAGCTGCTCACCTGCAACGACCCAGTTATCCCTGACCTCCTCTGGACTCACTGAGCCTTCTCCAGTCGAGCCCTAATCCCAGGTCATCAGCTTCTCAGCCGTTGTAGCGTGCGCCAGAAGACATTATTTCCTACAGACGGGAAACAACCAAACCTGCTTCATCAAAAGCCTCCGTTTGACTCCCCTTGAGTAAACCTGAGTTTCCTGCAGTCTGAACCTGATTGTTGTTTTGGTGTTGACACCGATTTTAGTTTAGGTTAATGAGATGATTGGGATTAAGTCCTGGTCGGGGACTAGGCACGGAGTGGATAGAAATCTTGGCGGGTGAGGCCAGGTCCAAGCTTGGGAAGCTAGGTTGGATGAAATCCTAGCTTGGAGGGCCAGGTCCTAGCTTGGAGAGCTAGGTTGGATGAAATCCTGGCTTGGAGGGCCAGGCCCTAGCTTGGAGGGCTAGGTTGATGAAACCCTGGCTTGGAGGGCCAGGTCATAGCTTGGAGAGCTAGGTTGGATGAAACCTGGCTTGGAGGGCTAGGTTGATGAAACCCTGGCTTGGAGGGCCAGGTCGTAGCTTGGAGGGCTAGGTTGATGAAACCCTGGTTTGGAGGGCCAAGTCCTAGCTTGGGAAGCTAGGTGATTGAAATCCTGGTGCGTGAAGCCAGGTCCTAGCTTGGAGGGCTAGGTTGAAGTCCCGGTGAGTGAAACTGGGCACGGAGTCTTGGTCCGAGGGACTGAGCACGAGTCAGGGGAGGTTGGGAGTCAGTTCTATTGACTTAGAGTGGGTTTGGCCTTACCTGGATCGATCTGGTGACCGATCAGGGAAGTTGGCATGGAGTTCCCTCGTGGATCGGTCTGGTGACCAATCCAGCGGTGTCTGATCGGTATGGTGACCGATCAGGGAGCATACAATGACTTTGGGAACTTTACTGCTCTGCTCCTGATCGGTCTGGTGACCGATCAGGGATACTATTCAAATCGTTCTGGTGAACGATCAAACGTCACGGGCTTCTCACTATAACTAATCAGGCTGGAGCCTGATCGGTCAGGAAGTGTCCTAATCGATCCCCAAACCGATCAGGCCACAACCTGATCGGCCTGGTGACCGATCAGGGGTGTGACAGAAAGAAGCTGGAGGAAACCCAGCTGGTGCTGGATCGGTCTGGTGATCGATCACCAGAAAGTCGTGATTTCGGGTTTCTCACTGGGGGGTCTGAACCCATCCTGATCGGTCTGGTGACCGATCAGGAGTCCCTCTGATCAGTCCGGTGACCGATCAATAACTGACAGCTTTAATTCAAAAACGCTGTCAGAGTTCTGATTGCGTTCTGATCGCTACTGATACACTACTGATGCTTTCTGATACTTGATCCTCTGTCGATTAACTGGTCTAATGAGCTGCTAAGTGTGCAGGAAACTCAGGTTTAATCAAGAGGAGTCAAACGGAGGCTTTCGCTGAAGCAGGTTTGGCTGTTTCCCGTCTGTAGGAAATAACGTCTTCTGGCGCACGCTACAACGGCTGAGAAGCTGATGACCTGGGACTGGGCTCGACTGGAGAAGGCTCAGTGAGTCCAGAGGAGGTCAGGGATAGCTGGGTCGTTGCAGGTGAGCAGCTGGTGAGCTCTGTTGGATCGAGAAAGACCGATAGAGGGGGGGGGGTGAATATCGGAAAATGTTCGGATTTAAAAGAAAGAGAAAGTGCGCGGCGGAATGAAAACAAACAACGCAAACACCAAGATTTTACTTGGTTCGGAGCCTGGGTCGACTCCTACTCCAAGGCCCACGGTCGTTGACCGTTTACTTTGGGCAATTCTATAGTGCGTAAAACGGTTATAAAGTGAGATTACAAAATTACTGTAAATAAAAATATACACTTTGTTTTACCAACTCCCGGTGTAGATCGAGTTTCGGTGCAGTGGGAGGTTGACGGCGCTTCGTTCTTGAGTCGGGAAGTTTTCGGAGCAGAGCGCGGTCGTCAGAGCGTTTGGATGCGTTGAATGAAAGCTATGTTCAAGCTAGGGGTCGAGGGGTGCTATTTATAGCACCTAGGGGCGCCCTGGTCGTCGAGGGCGCCCTGCCACGTGTCACCCGATCCGTGCTTCGCTCGGTCAAGCCTTATCGCACCGGAATAGGGATGAGGTTTGACCTCTGGGGCGCCCTGGTCGCAGAGGGCGCCTTGGCTGACTTTTTCCTCGCAGAAGACTCGGCTGTGGATAAAGCTGAGGCTTCGCAGAGAGAGCTGGAGGCGCCTTGGCTGCTGAAGGCGCCTTCACTGACGAAGGCGCCTTCGCTGCTGAGGGCGCCTTGCCCAGTAAGCAGCTGAAGCCTATTTTGCTTCGCTTGGTTCTGATTCACCTTGAGGGCGCCCAGGACACTCATGACGCCTTGCTCAGCTGTTGCCTCACTCCTTTGAGGCTCTCTGAGTTGCAGACACACGTTCCTTTGGTCCTGCATCAAGGGTTAGTCCAAAACACAATAAAACAATTAATAATTATTTTATACAGCCTTAGCTGTCTTGGTTCTGACTTTGGTCTCCAAAATGGAGTCCTAGGTCGAACCGACGCCTAATGTTCCCTCAAGGGGAACGCGTCCTCACCTACTCCTCTCGGGAGAGTTTACCTGGTGCCAACCGGATCCTCCAGTTGGACTTTTGCCCGGCAGTCCTTCGCCAGGTCTTGAGTTACCAAGCTGCCCTTCGCTTGGTGCTTAGCTTCTGGCAGTCCTTGGCCAGCCTAGCGGTCCTTTGCTAGGGCTTCTCCTGTCTGGCAGTCCTTCGCCAGTGCCTAGCATTCCTTCGCTAGGGCTTTTCCTGTCTGGCAGTCCTTCGCCAGTGCCTAGCATTCCTTCGCTAGGGCTTTTCCTGTACACTCAAGAAGCTTGTTAGACAACAACTAACCCTTAACTTTTGAACCCTTTTGCCAATATCAAAACCCAGGTTTGACTTGGGTGCATTCTGCACCAACAATCTCCCCCTTTTTGATATATGACAACCAAGTTCAAAAAGTTAAGTAAAGAAAATGCTAAAATGAAATCCTAAGTTAGATTCCCTCCCCCTGGAAGGAATCTCCCCCTAGGTTTTTCAAAAGTAGGTGGTGTGATTTTCATCACTTAGCAAATTCCATGTTTTGAGTTTGAAGAATTTTCAAGCAAAAAAAATTCTAAGTCACGATAAGTTTTCAGACATTAACAATTTTAGGTTTAAGAAAAACTTTCAGATTTAGAAAAATTTCAAGCCAAAAAAAACTTTAAGCCAACCAGAAATTTTAATAACACTTTTTCAGCTTAAGTAAGAGTCTCAGTGTTAGAAACTTTTCAAGGGGAGTTTTAAGCAAAAAAAACTTAGGCTTAGAAACAATTCATAGTTAGAAATTTTTAAGAAAATTTTAAGCAAAAAACGGTTTAGCTTGAAAACAATTCAGAGTTAGAAATTTTTAAGGAAAATTTTAAGCAAAAAGGTTTAGCTTAAAAACAATTCAGAGTTAGAAATAAAATTTCAAAATGAATTACGCTTTGAATTTCTAGCTTTAAATAACCAGATTTGATTTTTCAGTTGAGCTTTTTGAAAAAGGAAATAGGAAAAAAATTTGAAAAAATTTTAGGTTCCCTCTTTCCTTTCCATCTCTCCCCCTTTGACATATATCAAAAAAGGTGCAGAAGAAATATTTGCAATAATTAAATAAAGCATTTGCTGTACTGAAACAAACTAGGACCTAAGTCTGGTTTCATCTTTAGGGACGTGTCTAACCCAATTAGCTACTTACCAACTGTTATAAACAGTAGTTTTTGCTAGGGTTAGTCAAGTTAAGTGCATTGTTCAAGTTAGATTGTCTAAACTTGATACTTAACTTGATTGATGTTCAGTTTGTATTTAGTGCCCCAACTACTGCAGATGCACTGACTTAAAGCATCTTGAGTTAAGGCAAAGACCTAAGCATCTCAACCCTTTCTAGGTTATCACTCAAAGTACCCTACGGTGCTTGTGAGATGCTGGCTTCTAGATCTATAGGTGCATGCAGTTCTAGGGTTAGGGCCTAGGCTAAGTACATTTCGAAAAAAAAACCTTAGTTTTGAAGGGGGTAGTTTTAAAATAAATATAAAACTAAGTCGAAAAGATTTAAAATTGATTTTTGAAATAAATAAAGCTAAGTTGAAAACTGATTTTGAAATTTAAATAAAACAGTTTTTCAAACTTCTAATTTTTTGAAAACTTATTTTTGAAATTAAGTAGAGTAAAAACAATTGAGTTAAACTATTCTACTGAACACAATCCTAACTGCCTGCTTAGTGAGCTGAACTCAGATTCAGGTAGGGGTTTAGTGAATATGTCAGCTAGGTTGGACTTGGAGTCTACATGCTTAAGGACTATTTCACCCCTAACTACGTGATCTCTTACAAAGTGATGTTTCACTTCTATATGTTTGGTTCTAGAATGTTGTATTGGGTTTTTGGTTAAGTTAATTGAGCTAATATTGTCAATATTGACTTGAGTCAGATTGTAGTTTAGCTGAAAGTCCTTAAGGGTGTGCATCATCCATAGGAGTTGAGCTACACACTCTCCTAAGGCTACATATTCAGCTTCAGTTGTGGATAGAGCAACACAGTGTTGCTTCCTACTACACCAACTTACTAAGCTGTTTCCTAAAAGTTGACAGCTTCCACTTGTACTTTTTCTATCTAATTTACAACCAGCATAGTCAGAATCAGAGTATCCTGACAACTTAAAGGATGAAGTCCTAGGGTACCATATCCCTACATTTAGGGTGCCCTTAATGTATCTTAAAATTCGTTTTAGGGCTGCTAAGTGAGTTTCCTTAGCACAGGTTTGGTACCTAGCGCACATTCCTACTGAAAAAAGTATATCAGGTCTGCTGGCTGTAAGGTATAGTAGACTTCCTATCATACTTCTATAAAGTTTTAGGTCTACTAGTTTACCATCAGGGTCATTATCTATTTTCACATTTGTGGCCATTGGGGTACTTATACTTTTAGAGTTATCCATTTTAAATTTCTTAATTAGTTCTTTAGCATATTTAGATTGATGTACATAATTTCCATCCTTAGTTTGTTTGATTTGTAACCCTAGGAAAAAGTTAAGTTCCCCAACTAAACTCATTTCAAACTCATTTTCCATTATTGTTACAAATTCTTTTAGAAATTTAGAGTTAGTTGATCCAAATATTATATCATCTACGTAAATTTGGGCAATAAATATATCCTTTTCTAAAATTTTAACAAACAAGGTTGGGTCAATTTGACCTTGTTTGAATTCTTTAGAAATCAGGTAATTGGATAATCTTTCATACCAGGCCCTGGGTGCTTGTTTTAGTCCATAAAGGGCTTTACTAAGTTTGTAGACATGATCGAATTTTTCTATATCCTCAAATCCTGGGGGTTGTCCTACATAAACTTCTTCCTTAATAAGCCCATTTAAGAAAGCTGACTTTACATCCATTTGATATAATTTAAATCCTTTATGAGATGCAAAGGCTAGTAACATCCTAATAGACTCAAGTCTAGCTACAGGGGCATAGGTTTCATCATAATCCAACCCTTCTACTTGACTGAATCTCTTAGCTACTAAGCGGGCTTTATTTCGGACTATTTCACCTTGGTCGTTTAACTTATTCCTAAATACCCACTTGGTGTCAATTACAGATTTGCCCCTAGGCCTAGGTACTAACTCCCAGACTTGGTTTCTCTCAAATTGGGCTAATTCTTCTTGCATGGCTAGGATCCAGTCAGGATCAGGTAGGGCTTCCTCAATAGTCTTAGGTTCAATCTTTGAAATCATGGCTATTTGACTAAGATTTCTATAGGAAGCTCTAGTTCTGACTCCTAAGGTTGGATCACCTACGATTTGGTCAGCTGGGTGACTTAGTCTGGGTTTCTTGGTTTTTCTAGTACTTGGCTCAGCTTCAGGTCCAGCTGGTCCAATAGGTTCAGTTCTAGGTTCATTGGTTGGTTCAACTGATTCAGAAGTTGGTTCAATTGTTAAGTCATTAAAGTATTCAATTGGGGCTTCAGAGTTATCTTCTTGATCAGTATTTAATGAAGCTAAGTCAGAATTATCAGATTTTGGGTTAGTTTCTTCATCAAATATTAAGTTGGTTGTTTCTTCAATTTTCTTAGTTATCTTATTGTAGACTCTATAAGCTCTACTTGTTGTAGAATACCCTAAGAAGATGCCTGGGTTTGACTTGGATTGAAATTTTCTAAGATAGTCTTTGGTATTAAGAATATGGACTTTACATCCAAAGACTCTAAGATAGTGTAGGTTTGGAAGTCTATGGTAGTAAAGTTCATAGGGTGTTTTATTTAACCTTTTATTAGGTAGAATCCTATTTTGGATATAGCAAGCTGTGCTAATTGCTTCTGCCCAATAATGGTTAGGTAGGTCAAATTCATTGAGCATTGCCCTAGCAGCTTCCTATAGGGTTCTATTTTTTCTTTCTACTATACCATTTTGTTGGGGAGTTTTAGGACACGAAAATTCGTGTTTATATCCATTTATTTTGCAGAATTCTTCGAATCTCTGATTCTCGAATTCTCCCCCGTGGTCAGACCTAAGTCTTTTGATTTTGGTATCATTTTGATTCTCAATCAATTTACAAAAGTTGTTAAATAGGTTCAGGGTTTCATCTTTGGTCTTTAGAAATCTGACCCATGTGAACCTAGAGTAGTCATCAATTATCACTAAGCAGTATCGGTTTCCACTTAGTGACTTGGCTCCATGTGAATCAAATAGGTCAAGGTGTAGGAGCTCAAGTGTGGTTTGGGTTTGATCAGATTGGATCAATTTGTGACTAGACTTGGTTTGTTTGCCTTGATTACAAGATTCACATATTAGGTTTTCATTATTCTTAATTTTGGGGACACCTTTGATTAAGCCAAGTTGGGTAATCTTTGAGATAGTTCTTAGATTGGTATGACCTAATCTCCTATGCCAGAGTTTTGATTGTTCTAATTGTGTTAACATGCATTTGGGTATAAGGGGAAGATTTATAGTGTATACATTGTTTTTCCTAGTGCCCTTAAGCATAATTTCTGAGTCTTGTGCATTTCTAATCAGGCAATTAGAATTGTTGAAAGTAACTACATAACCAGAATCACATAACTGACTTATGCTAAGTAAGTTAAAACTAAAGTTTTCAACCAATAGAACCTTTTTAATAATGAAATTGGATTTAAGTTCAATATTACCTGACCCAATTACCTTGAGTGTAGCATTATTTCCAAAGGCCACTGAGCCCAGGTCTTTGATTTTTAGTTTGGTGAACTTCAATTTGTCTCCAGTCATGTGTCTGGAGCACCCGCTATCTAACATCCATTGGTCCAAATCTTTATGTTCCTACACATAAAGAATTTTTGGTGATTTGGATCCAATTTGAGTTAGAGATAGCTTAATTGAGTTTCACTTCCTAGTCTGTCTCACCCCAGTCTAGGGTTTTCAATCACGTTAATTTTAACAAGAAGTTTTAATTTATTTTGAAAAGTTTATTTAGTTTTGAAACAAAATTTAGGAAATAGAAATTTTGAAAACTGATTAAAAGTTTTTCGAAAAAGAGATAGGTTTAAGAAATAGAAATTTTTGAAAACAGATTAGAATCTATAATTATTTGAAATTTGAGTTAGATTCGAATTTGACAAAAGATAACTTGAATTTGAATTTCAGAAATTGGCTTCCAGGTCTTGGCGAGACACTAGGCCTTCTTTGGCCGTAGCCTTATGGGATCATCCACCCTTTCCTTGACAAAGCCTTTTAATGAAATTTCATTTTCAAATTAAATTAGGTCATTTTCTGGTCTAACTAGCTTGGGTCTTGGATCGGTAGCTTCGGCTGGTTTCACCAGTCTAAAGAGACCAAGTAGACTTGATCTTATTAGAGTTGGTTTCCCCAACGTACTATCATCTCACCTCCTCCCAATACTATGTTTTCAAATTTCAAGTAATTTAGTCCTTGAGTCTAACCATTCCTAATTCTAAGCATGGCAACTTGCAGAAATTTAAATAAACAAGCAATTCACGCAAAAAAAATTATCTAATAATGAAAATTATTTTGATTTTGGCTCCCCCTGGACTAAAGCCTCTGTATGGGTTAGGCAAGATGTGAATCTTGTCCTTGGGGATCCAAAATTGATTTGAACCAGTTGGTTTGGTCAGGCACAGTTTTGGCACCCATGCCTGAACCTTAGGTCTTGACTGGTTCAGTACAGCAAAGTAAGATCTTTGCCGAGTTTTGGTTCTATAGCCAAGTCCGGATCGGTTTAGAACAGACTTCTGTTTTCCAAGAATCATATCAAGGTTCTTGGAACCAGAAGTGAATCGTTCTAAAGCTGTTCTTAAGTCCTTAACTTGAGTTTTTAGGGAGGAGTTCTCTGATTCAAGTTTTTCAACTTGATCAGGGGTTCCTTCCTGAATTTTCTCAGTTAAGGATTTAGACTCAGCTCCCTCTTTCAGGAGTTTTACTTCCTGTCGGAGGGACTCGATTCGGAGTTTGGCTTTCGCCAAATCTCGGGATAAATAGGAAATAAGAGAATTTAATTGCAATTTTGAAAAACCCGTTATCCTTATTTCGCCGTCGTCGAAGAAGGTCAGCTTGCCGTCGTCCTGGTCCGAGTCTGAGTCAGTCCCGTTTTGATCCGAAGCGATCAGGGCTAGAAGATTGGACTGGGGTGCTTCTTCTTCTTCTTCTGAGGAAGATTCGTCCCAGGTTGCTTGGAGTGCCTTCTTCTTTCTAGTCTTTTTGGACTCCTTTAGGCTTGGACATTCAGTCTTGTAGTGGCCCTTCTTCTTGCATTCGTAGCAGGTTACGTTGGGCTTGTGTTTGTCAGTTGCTGGTTCAGTTGGTTCATCCTTTTTTCGCTTTGTTCTCCGTGTGTTAGCTTGGTTCTTCAACTTTTTGTAGTAGCTTCGAGCTAGCCGGACCAGTTCAGACTGATCTCCTTCTTGATCTTCTGTTTCTGAGTCTGAGGTAGACTCGGGTTCAACTTGTGTTTTCTGTTTAGTCGTCCTTCCTGTTTTCCCTGCAAAGAAGGCTATACTTTTCTCGGCCAAATTGCAGTTAGTCTGTTCATGAAGTTCAAGTTCAGAAAATAACTCATCTAACTTAATTTTTGAAAGATCCCTAGAGACCTTATATGCATCTACCATAGATGCCCACAAGGTGGTCCTAGGGAACGCGTTTAGGGCATACCTTATAAGATCACGGTTTTGAACCTGGTGACCTATTGCGTGAAGACCGTTCATCAATTCCTGGATTCTGGCATGGAGCTGAGCTGCTGTCTCGTTATCTGCCATTCTGATGGTGAAGAGCTTGTTCAGTAGCAGATCGCGTTTGCTGATCCTCGTATCTGAAGTTCCTTCGTGGAGCTCGATCAGTTTAGCCCATAGCTCCTTGGCACTGTTGAAAGGGCCTACGCGGTTCAGCTCCTCTTTCGTTAGTCCGCATTGGAGGGTCTGAGTTGCTTTGGCGTCAGCTTCGATTTTGCGTTTAAGGGCAGTGTCCCACTCTGAGTAGTTTTGTGGTACGCCTTCAGCATTTGTGGGAATCATCAGTCCAGACTGGATGATTATCCACATATCCACCTGAGTTTTCAGGTGGACCTCCATTCGACTTTTCCAGTAAGGAAAGTCTTCTCCACTGAAAAGTGGAGGTCTGGCGGTGCTAAAGCCTTCTTGGATGGCCATTTGTTCTGAAATAAATAAAAAAACAAAAAAATATTCCAAGACTTGGTCTTGGATTAGTAGTGCGGGAAGAATAAATAATAACAGATTTCAAGGGGTGTTGCACCAACCTTGAAAGAAAAATTCGAACGAAAAAAAATTTTTAACGAAAAAAATTGAGAGAGAAAATAAAAAATCCGAAATTTTCAAACTGGTGGTTGCACCAAGTTTGAATTCCCCGCTCTGATACCACTTGTTGGATCGAGAAAGACCGATAGAGGGGGGGTGAATATCGGAAAATGTTCGGATTTAAAAGAAAGAGTAAGTGCGCGGCGGAATGAAAACAAACAACGCAAACACCAAGATTTTACTTGGTTCGGAGCCTGGGTCGACTCCTACTCCAAGGCCCACGGTCGTTGACCGTTTACTTTGGGCAATTCTATAGTGCGCAAAACGGTTACAAAGTGAGATTACAAAATTACTGTAAATAAAAATATACACTTTGTTTTACCAACTCCCAGTGTAGATCGAGTTTCGGTGCAGTGGGAGGTTGACGGCGCTTCGTTCTTGAGTCGGGAAGTTTCCGGAGCAGAGCGCGGTCGTCAGAGCGTTTGGATGCGTTGAATGAAAGCTATGTTCAAGCTAGGGGTCGAGGGGTGCTATTTATAGCACCTAGGGGCGCCCTGGTCGTCGAGGGCGCCCTGCCACGTGTCACCCGATCCGTGCTTCGCTCGGTCAAGCCTTATCGCACCGGAATAGGGATGCGGTTTGACCTCTGGGGCGCCCTGGTCGCAGAGGGCGCCTTGGCTGACTTTTTCCGCGTAGAAGACTCGGCTGTGGATAAAGCTGAGGCTTCGCAGAGAGAGCTGGAGGCGCCTTGGTTGCTGAAGGCGCCTTCACTAACGAAGGCGCCTTCGCTGCTGAGGGCGCCTTGCCCAGTAAGCAGCTGAAGCCTATTTTGCTTCGCTTGGTTCTGATTCACCTTGAGGGCGCCCTGGACACTCAGGGCGCCTTGCTCAGCTGTTGCCTCACTCCTTTGAGGCTCTCTGAGTTGCAGACACACGTTCCTTTGGTCCTGCATCAAGGGTTAGTCCAAAACACAATAAAACAATTAATAATTATTTTATACAGCCTTAGCTGTCTTGGTTCTGACTTTGGTCTCCAAAATGGAGTCCTAGGTCGAACCGACGCCTAATGTTCCCTCAAGGGGAACGCGTCCTCACCTACTCCTCTCGGGAGAGTTTACCTGGTGCCAACCGGATCCTCCAGTTGGACTTTTGCCCGGCAGTCCTTCGCCAGGTCTTGAGTTACCAAGCTGCCCTTCGCTTGGTGCTTAGCTTCTGGCAGTCCTTGGCCAGCCTAGCGGTCCTTTGCTAGGGCTTCTCCTGTCTGGCAGTCCTTCGCCAGTGCCTAGCATTCCTTCGCTAGGGCTTTTCCTGTCTGGCAGTCCTTCGCCAGTGCCTAGCATTCCTTCGCTAGGGCTTTTCCTGTACACTCAAGAAGCTTGTTAGACAACAACTAACCCTTAACTTTTGAACCCTTTTGCCAATATCAAAACCCAGGTTTGACTTGGGTGCATTCTGCACCAACAAGCTTCAGAGCAGCTGGTGACCTGGCGATGTATGTAGGTTAAGATGCGAAGTGGAGAAGGTGCGGGGAGAACTCTAAGTGAACAAGCTGCTTCTCCAACTCTTGAGCATTCATTCAGACCTTGAAGCGATCTCTTGCAAAGTTGCAACCGTGAGTTTGTGGAGGAAGTTGCAGGTGGATCAGCAAGCAAACAAAGAGCTGGGAGCTCTTGTGTTGGTGGTGCTGTGCAGTGCTCGGTGATCTGTTCTCCGATTCTTATCCTTGTGCTTTGTTAAGCGATCTGTAAGATCTTTCCTTTTGTCTCTGCACTTTCATTCCATATACTCTATTGAGACATTTGTGTGGAGAGGTTTCTCCACCGAGAAGGAGGATTTGATATCCAGATTTTTCGAGGCTTGATCTGCCGATGATCAAGGGATCACCCACCTTAAGGGCACGCCAAGGAGTAGGGGCAAGTTTTCCCCGAACCTTGTAAACGATCCTTGTTAGCGTTTTTGGGTTGCTTTTCATTTCTGCAGTTCTACTCTGTTTTGCATTTCTTCCGCTGTGCTACTAACCCTTGAAGTGCAGAAATCCAATAAGTTCAAGAAAGTTGTGTCTGGCTACATTCACTCCCTCCCTCTCTAGCCATCCAAGGTCCAACAAGTAGTATTAGAGCTTGGGGCTCTGTTCAAGCGGCTTAACATCCGAGAGTCAACAACAATGGCTTTGAGAGAAGGATTTAGCACCACTTGACCTCCCTTCTTCGATGGATCGGATTGTCAATATTGGAGGTCTCGCATGGAATACTATCTCAAGACCGACATCGGAATGTGGTTCTCTGTGAAGGAGGGCTTCATTCCTCCAAGAGACACGGAGGGAAAAGAATTGGAGTCTTCACGTTGGTCGGCTGAGCAAACCCGAAAGGTGAAGCCAATGCGAAGGCGGTGGTCACCTTAAAATGTGGAATGAACAAAGACCAACTAATCAAGGTTGGCCCCTTTACAAGCGCAAAAGATTTGTGGAATAAGCTCATCGAACTCCATGAGGGCACCCGGGACTCAAGAATATCTAAGAGGGACTTGTTTCTCAACCAACTACAAAATCTCTCCATGAAGGAGAGTGAAACGGTAAGTGAACTTCATAGTAGATTCAAAGAAGTTCTCAACGATCTCCACTCCATTGATGAAAAGGTTGAGAATCGCGACCTTGTGAGGTATGTGTTAAAAGCTTTTCCAAGGAATGCCTTGTGGTCATCCATGGTGGATGCCTACAAGGTTTCTAAGGATTTGTCAATTGTAAAATTAGATGATTCATTTTGTGAAATGGAGCTACATGAAATGGCTAACAAAGGCCCCAAGGAGAAGGGCATTGCACTTGTAGCAGGGGAAAAGACCAAGAAGAAGGAGAAGAAGAAGGAGGTCTCTTCATCTTCATCTTCATCTGAGTCCGAGTCCAAATCCGAGGAGGATGGCAGCGGGTATTCTTCCTCTGAGATGGCCAACTTTGTAAGGAGAATGATGAGGAAGAGCCGGCGCTTCAAGGGTAAAGGTAACCCTAGTGAAGTTAAGATTGATAAGTCTAATGTTACTTGTTATGAGTGTAGCAAGAAAGGGCACTTCAAGAAGGACTGCCCAAAGCTAAAGAAGTAAGAGGAGAAATCAAAGAAGAAGAAGAAGGCCTTGAAGGCCACATGGGATGAATCATCCTCTAGCTCATCCGAAGAAGAGAAGGAGGAGAAGAGTACACGCCATGTAGCACTCATGGCCATGGAAGATCAAGAGAGCAGTGATGAATCCACGGACTCTTCAAACGCGGCTTCATCATCTTCGGATGATGAAGAGGTAATCTCTCCCGAATTAGACAAATGTTATAGAACTATTGCATGTTTAACTGAATTGTTAAAGAAATCAAAAAATAAGGTTAAATCATTGAAAGTAGAAGTTGAACAATTGAAATCCTCTAGGGATGAGGATGTAGATGATTTGCATGTAGAGATGTTAGAAGATGAAAACAAATCCTTGAAGAGTGAAGTTGAGAGACTCAAGAGTGTTCTTGAGAAGTTCTCAACTAGCTCTAAGACTTTAGATATGATTTTGAATACACAAAGAGCGGTTTACAACAAGGCCGGTATTGGTTACCGGCCTAAAGAACCATCATTTATTTCCTTAATATCTAGGACTGATGTTAGACCACTTAAGACTTCTAGGGTTCAAAAGAAAGTGGTTAAGGCATGAGCGCCTAAGTCTTGCATAGTAGGTGCTTTAGGTCCCAAGATTTGGGTACCTAAATCTTCTATTTTTCGCATTGTGTAGGCTTTGATTGAGGGGGAGCATCTATCGACTTGGTTCGTTGATAGTGTAGGATCGATGCACGTGAGAGGGGGGGTGAATCACGTGACTTTTTAAAAAATTAAATCAGAGTGCTTTAAAAAGCGTGCACAGCGGAAATGAAAGAGACGAAAAACAGACACACAAACACGAACGATTTTTACTTCGTTCGGAGCCTTCGGCGACTCCTACTCGAAGGCCCAGGTCCCTCGGACCTTTCCGTTGGGCAATCTACTAAAACTCTCTATCGGTCAACCCCGATAGAGTAGGCGAGTACAAATGAATTGAAAGTGTGACAACCCCACACTTTCAAGTAATTAAGTGCAATAAAGTATTAAAAGAAATTCTTCTTTTTACCGACGTCCGGAGTAGGTCGACTCTTTCGGGGCAGCGGGACGTCGTCGGCTCGAAGTGTAGCGTTTCCGGAGCAAGGCGCGAGCGTAGAAGAACTTGAAAGCTTTGGAAGAAGTGTTGTGTTTGAACCTTGGTCGAGGGGCTCTATTTATAGCCCTGGGGGCGCCCGAAACGTCCGGGGCGCCCCTCTGCGTGGCTGCCGATCCGCAGCCCTCTCGGTCAAGCACTTGATCTCTTTATCTTCGGGATCACCTTTGACTGGGGCGCCCGACGCGCGCGGGGCGCCCGATTTGACCGGTCAAAGCCACATCTCCTTGGCTTCGCGAGGGTGAGCTTCGGCAGTTGGCAGTGAGGTGGCACAGGGGGCGCCCGAGACATGCGGGGCGCCCGACGCGCGCGGCTGTCGGGGCGTTTACCTCTCTGCTGACTTTGGGTTGACTCTGGGGCGCCCGACACATCCGGGGCGCCCTGCTCAGCTACGGCCTCACTCCTTTGAGGCTCTCTGAGCTGCAGAATCATAGTCTTTGGTCCTGCATCCAGGGTTAGTCCAAAACAAGGCTAGCACAATTTTATATGGACTAAAATAAGATACAATTCTAAGTTAATTAGATCCTGTCTCCCAGACCAGGATCTAACCAGGACTCAACTTAGATCACCTAAATGGGTCTAAGTTGGACCGCGCCTAAAGTCCAAGATTGGACTCGTCCTCACTGGGTCGCTCCTCCAGTGACTTACCTTACTTACCCATTATGCAGCTCTGCTTGACTTCTTGACCCTACCAGGACTTCCTGCCAAGGCTCAACCACCTTGGTCTTCCTGCCAAGTCTCAACCAACTTGGTCTTCAGCCAGTTGTCAGGTCCCGCGGACCCAACTGGACTTTCCGCCAGGACTCAACCATCCTGGACTTCAGCCTGGTGTCTGGTCCTAAGTCTTTCAACTCTGCACACTTGGTAAAGAGGTTAAACACACACAACCCTAACTTTAACCACTTTGTCATACATCAAAACCCGAGTTTGACCGTCAGTGCAAACTGCACCAACAATCTCCCCCTTTTTGATGTAATGACAACCTAGGTTAAAGTTAGAGAAAAACTAGCAGATACATGGAAGTAAATAAGCATGAAGGTACATGGTGCAAAATTAAGTATCAAACAGAATTAAGTAGCACACAGAATTAAGTAGCAAACAGAATTTTCTAAGCTTTAACCCTACTCTCCCCCTTTGTCATTCATCAAAAAACATACTTGTATTAAGTTACGGATAGTCGGATTCAAAGTTAAGTGATAGGGAATACTAGACTTAGGCAAAATAGATTAAGTAAGATAAAATAGCCTAAGTGAAAAAAAACTCCCCCTAAATTAATTTTCAAAACTAACAGATAGTTTTCAACAACATTATTTTTAAATGAATTTGAAATATTTTCAAAGTTTTAAAAAGGAGATTTGCAAGACCCAAAAATATGGATTGTTCAATGTTAAATAGAAATTGCAAGGAACTATTTATTTTGCAAAAGTATTTTGACCTCAACTCCCCCTGGACCAAGTAATGATTGTGGTCCCTTTTCATATGTCTAACTCTAGTTACTGACTAACTATCTAGATGATAGTAGTGTTCACTGAGTTAGTCAAGTCAAGTAATAATGTCTAGCTCAGCTTTTAAGGCAAGACTACTTGACATGATCACTGTAACGTTGGTATTTTACGCCCAGACTTATTGTGATGCACTGACTTTAAGCATTCGGAAGTCCAGGCAGAGTCCTATGCATCTCACAACCGTTCTATGTTTTTGCAAGCACAAACAAGTTGATCTTAATGTGTTTTGTGAGATGCGGCTACCTAAAACTATAGGTTCATGCAATTCTAGGGGTCAGAGCCTAGGCTAAGTCTGCCAGTTTTGAAAATCAAATTTTTAAATACAATAAAGTTCTTGAAAATCAAGTTTGAAAAGTCCGTGTTTGAGTTTAATTTTGAAAAGCAATAAACTTTTTGAAAAACCAGTTTTAAAAAAATCCATGTTTTTAAAACCAAAATTCAACTTAAGTTTATCAGGTCATTCCTAGTCTATAACACACATTCCTATTAACCTTCTTAAGTTGCTAAATTCAGATTCAGGAAGTGGTTTGGTAAATATATCAGCTAGGTTAGACTTAGATTCAACATGGTTAAGTTCAATTTCTCCTTTATTTACATGATCTCTGACAAAATGGTGTTTGATTTCTATATGTTTGGTCCTAGAGTGGTGGATTGGGTTTTTGGTTAAATTGATTGAACTTAGGTTATCTATATAAATTTTGACTTTCTTAAAATCTAAGTTAAAATCTTTTAAGGTATGCATCATCCAGAGTAGTTGGGCTACACATTCACCCATTGCTATATACTCAGCTTCAGTGGTGGATAGGGCAATACAATGTTGTTTTCTACTGAACCAACTAACTAGTGAGGGTCCTAGAAGTTGGCATCCACCGCTGGTACTTTTTCTGTCTAACTTACAGCCAGCATAATCTGAGTCAGAAAATCCAATAAGTTCAAACTGGGCTGTTCTAGGGTACCAAATTCCTAAATTTTTTGTCCCTTTGAGATACCTAAATATCCTTTTAACTAGGGTTAGATGTGATTCTTTAGCACATGTTTGATACCTAGCACACATACTAACTGCAAAGAGAATATCAGGTCGACTTGCAGTTAGGTAAAGTAAGCTACCTATAGCACTTCTATAATACTTGAGGTCAACAGGTTTGCCATTTGTGTCACTATCTATAGTTTGATTGGTAGCCATAGGTGTCTTAATTTCTTTAGCACTATCCATTCCAAATTTTTAAGTAATTCTTTAGTGTATTTTTGTTGATAGACAAAAGTACCCTCACTAGTCTGTTTTATTTGTAGCCCTAAGAAGAAAGTTAGTTGACCTACTAAACTCATTTCAAATTCAGTTTCCATTATCTTTGTGAATTCTTGTAAAAAGTCTGAGTTGGTTGAGCCAAATACTATATCATCTACATATACTTGGGCTACAAAAATATCATTTTTTAGGGTTTTGACAAATAGTGTTGGGTCAATTTTGCCTTGGTTAAAACCTTTTGAAACTAAGTAGTTAGACAGTCTTTCATACCAGGCCCTAGGTGCTTGCTTAAGTCCATATAGGGCTTTCTTAAGTCTAAAGACATAGTCAGGGTGTTCTAAGCTTTCAAAACCAGGAGGTTGACCTACATAAACCTCTTCTTTAATTAGGCCATTTAGGAAGGCTGACTTAACATCCATTTGATAGAGCTTAAATCCCTTATGGGCTGCATAACTTAAGAGCATTCTAATGGATTCAAGTCTGGCTACAGGGGCATAGGTTTCATCATAATCAAGACCTTCTACTTGGCTAAACCCCTTAGCTACTAGCCTAGCCTTATTCCTAACTGTTTCTCCTTGTTCGTTAAGTTTATTCCTAAAGACCCATTTAGTTTCAATAAATTTCTTGCCTTTAGGTAGGGGTACTAAGTCCCAGACTTGACTACGTTCAAATTGGGATAACTCTTCCTGCATGGCTATGATCCAATCAGGGTCAAGTAAGGACTCTTTATAGACTTGGGTTCAATTTTTGAAATCAATGCAATTTGACTAAGGTTCCTAAAGGCTGATCTAGTCTGAACCCTTAGTTCTGGATTACCTAAGATTTGATTAGTTGGGTGGTCTGAGCTAACTCGTACAGTTCTGGGTTGGTTAGGTTCAGTTTCAGGTGTGGGTTCAGTTAGATCATCGTTTTGGTCCTCAATTGGCCTTTCATCAGGGTCAGTACTGGATCTAACAAAGTCAATTGGTTGGTAGGTGGTTTGATCAGAGTTATTTGGGTCAGATTTTTCATCAAATTTTACATTTGTAGTTTCTTCAATTTTTAGGGTAGTCTTGTTATAAACTCTATAGGCTCTACTGGTAAGGGAATAACCTACAAAGATACCTTCCTCAACCTTAGAAGTAAATTTTCCTAAGTGTTCTCTAGTATTTAAGATATAGACTTTACATCCAAATACTTTAAGGTATTTAATGTTAGGTTGTTTGTTATAATAGATTTCAAAAGAGGTCTTTCCTAGGTTTTTAATTAGAGTTATTCTGTTTTGTACATAACAAGCTGTACTAACAGCCTCAGCCCAAAGATATTTAGGTAAGTTGTATTCATTAAGCATTGTTCTAGCTGCTTCTTGTAGTGTTCTATTTTTTCTTTCTACAATTCCATTTTGTTGAGGTGTTTTAGGGCAAGAGAATTCGTGATGGTAGCCCTTTTCTAGACAAAATTGATTAAATTTATGATTTTTGAATTCTCCGCCATTATCGCTCCTAAATCTTTTGATTTTAACCCCCTTTTCATTTTCCGTTAATTTACAAAATTGAGTGAGTGTATCAAAAGTTTCATCTTTATTTTTTAAGAATTTTACCCAGGTAAATCTTGAATAGTCATCGATAATTACAAGGCAGTATAGGTTCCCACTAATTGATTTAACCCCATGTGAGTCAAATAGGTCTAAGTGAATTAATTCCAGAATTGACTTGGTTTGAGTTTGATTAGTTGGTTTGTGGGTTGACCTAGTTTGTTTTCCTTGTTGACAAGCATTACATAAGGTTGACTCAAGGTTAGATAACTTTGGTAGGCCTCTAACTAAACCATTTAGTTTAGGTAGTTTTCTGAAGTGAGTGTGTGAAAGTCTCCTATGCCAGAGCCAAGTCTCATCCTTATGGGTTAAGAGGCAGTTTTCTAAGGGACAGGTTAACTTAATTTCATAAATGTTATTGTGCCTAAGTCCTCTAAGTGTGATGTTTGGGTTGTCATTGTGTTTGATCAAACATTCATTGGATAGGAACCTAACCTTATAACCAGTGTCACACAATTGGCTAATGCTTAGTAAATTGAAGTTGAAATTTTCAACAAGTAATACATTTGTTATTATGAAATCTGACTCAAGTTCAATATTGCCTAGGCCAATTACCTTAAGTTTACCGTTGTTTCCAAAAGCAACAGTCCCTAGTCTTTTGTACTTGAGTTCTGTAAATTTGGTGGGATCCCCAGTCATGTGTCTGGAGCATCCACTGTCAATGATCCATTTATTTTCCTACAGTTAAGTAAACGGTTTAGACCTAGGTTGAGTTTTTTGAAAAAAAATCTAAAAAGATTTAAACACTTGAGTTTGAATTTTAAATTTGAGTTATGTTAAGCTTGACTTTGAATTTGATTTTTAATTTGAATTTTAATTTTAATTTGAACTTTAATTTGAATTTGAATTTTAATTTTAATTTGAATTTGAATTTGAATTTTAATTTGAATTTGAATTTTAATTTGAATTTGAATTTGAATTTGAATTTTAATTTGAATTTGAATTTGAATTTTAATTTGAATTTGAATTTTAATTTTAATTTTAATTTTAATTTGAATTTGAATTTTAATTTGAATTTGAATTTGAATTTTAATTTGAATTTAAATTTTAATTTTAATTTGAATTTTAATTTGAATTTGAATTTTAATTTGAATTTGAATTTGAATTTTAATTTGAATTTGAATTTGAATTTTAATTTGAATTATCAATAATTTAAATTTGGTTATCCTTATTCATCTCACTCGGTCTAAGTTATCAATCAAGGGAGTCCTATGATTTTGTGAGATGGTTTTGAGTTTGATTAGAAAAGTTAATTTGACCTTGTGTTAGATCCAAGTTTAACAAGTAGTAATTTAAAAGTACACTTCAATAATTGGCTTCCAGGCCATGGCGAGGCACAGTGGCCTTCTTTGGCCGAAGCCTTATTGGAGCAACAACCATTTTCTAGTCAAAGCCGCTTAAAGAAGTTGAACTTTTAACTTACTCATTGAAAACCTTGGTACTAAATAGTACAAGATTCAAATTAACTTTGAAGCTAATCCTAAGTGCCCACCTGGGCAGAGGCTGATTTTAAGGTGCCAACTAGTTTGGAGCCTCCTCCTAAATTGTAGACTGGGTGTCTAGGGTCAATGTAATGGATGTCCCTTTTTGGGACATAAAATTGATTCTGACCTACTTGCTTTGTTAGATAAGCTTTCGGAACCCACGCTTTTCGTTGATTTTTGCGGGGGTGGATAAAGGAGATAAAGGATCTTTGGTTCGATCTTGATTTATATCCTATCCCAGATTTGTTGTACATGCCCTTTTGTGATCCAAGAATAAGGTCAAGGTTCTTGGATCGGGTTGTGAAAGTTGCTAGTAGATCCTTAAGTTTTAGGACTTCGCCCTTTAGGGTTGAGTTTTCAGTTTCAATCTCAATTAATTTTTGATTTTGAGTTTGTTCAGTTAATGTTCTAGTATTAATTAATTGCTCCTTAAGGTCTTGATTTTCCTTAAGGAGCTGGTCATTTCTAGATTCAGTTTCAAGCAATTTTTTATTTAAAACAGAAATAATTTTAAAGAACTTTTCATTTACTGAATCTAAATATACCTTTGTAGAGCCGTCTGAAAATAGTCCGATCTCTTGGCTCGACTCGTATTCGGAATCCTCGTCTTGATCTGAGTTTGATTCTGGTCCGGTTGCCATCAGTGCGAGGTAGCTTGCGTTCTTTTGATGTTCATCGTCGGAATCGTCCGAGCTTTCATCCCATGTGGCTTGAAGAGCCTTCTTCTTTTTGTTCTTAGTGGGTTGGTCCTCTTTCTTGTAAGGGCATTCATGTTTGAAGTGCCCTTTTCTGTTACAGCCGAAGCAGATCATTTTGCTTTTACCTTCAGTGCTGTAGGGCTTCACTACCTTTTGAATATCTTTCTTTGAAAATTTGTTCTTCCTTCTGGTGAACATTTTTCTTACCAAGTTCACCAGTTGTTCTTCTTCATCAGAGCCTGACTCATCTTCAGGTTCTTCTTGGACTTTTCTCTTTGATTTGGCTTCCTTTGGTGAACCTGCAAATAAAGCTAGCCCTTTCTCGGCCTTGGCGTTAGTCTGTTCGTGCAGTTCTAATTCACAAAACAATTCATCTAAATTGATTTTAGAAAGGTTCCTAGAAATTTTATAAGCATCTATAATAGATGCCCATAGTGAATTTCTAGGGAATGCATTTAAAGCGTACCTTATGATGTCCCGGTTCTCCTGTTTGTGCCCGATCATGTGGAGTCCATTCAGTATGTCCTTGATCCGGGCGTGGAGTTGACTTGCAGATTCTCCTTCCTGCATTTTTATATTAAATAACTTATTTAAAAGTAAATCCCTTTTTGTTACCTTGGCATCAGAGGTGCCTTCATGTAGTTCAATTAATTTGTCCCATAGCTCCTTTGCTGAGTCAGTTGGTCCAATTCTGTTTAGCTCCTCTTTGGTAAGTCCGCACTGGAGGGTGTTCTGGGCTTTGAACTCGGTCTGAGCCTTTTTCTTCATCTCCGAGTTCCATCTGTCGGGCCTAAGTGGAGCATTATTTCCCTCATCCATTGGCGGTGTGTAACCTGTTTGAACTGCAAACCACTGATCCATGTCGGTCTTCAGATAAACCTCCATCCTTCTCTTCCAGTAGGGAAAGTCTTCCCCATTAAAGAGAGGAGGGCGGGCAGTGCTATAGCCTTCACCTTGAGCCATCTGAAATAGACTACACAAAAACTTGTCCCAAGACTAAGTCTTGGATTAGTAGTGTGGTAGAAATAGGAGAAGAGAGAGAAAAAGTGACTCGAAATGGTGTTGCACCAAATTCGAGTAAAATCAAACGAACGGAAAAAATAATCCAAATCTAGGCAACAATACCTAATTTAGATCAAGTGTAGCGAAAAACCAAAACTTAAAAAAAACTGGATTTCCCCCGGCTCTTATGGTGGTTGCACCGATACAGAGCGAACTTGGCTCTGATACCACTTGTAGGATCGATGCACGTGAGAGGGGGGGTGAATCACGTGACTTTTTAAAAAATTAAATCAGAGTGCTTTAAAAAGCGTGCACAGCGGAAATGAAAGAGACGAAAAACAAACACACAAACACGAACGATTTTTACTTCGTTCGGAGCCTTCGGCGACTCCTACTCGAAGGCCCAGGTCCCTCGGACCTTTCCGTTGGGCAATCTACTAAAACTCTCTATCGGTCAACCCCGATAGAGTAGGCGAGTACAAATGAATTGAAAGTGTGACAACCCCACACTTTCAAGTAATTAAGTGCAATAAAGTATTAAAAGAAATTCTTCTTTTTACCGACGTCCGGAGTAGGTCGACTCTTTCGGGGCAGCGGGACGTCGTCGGCTCGAAGTGTAGCGTTTCCGGAGCAAGGCGCGAGCGTAGAAGAACTTGAAAGCTTTGGAAGAAGTGTTGTCTTTGAACCTTGGTCGAGGGGCTCTATTTATAGCCCTGGGGGCGCCCGAAACGTCCGGGGCGCCCCTCTGCGTGGCTGCCGATCCGCAGCCCTCTCGGTCAAGCACTTGATCTCTTTATCTTCGGGATCACCTTTGACTGGGGCGCCCGACGCGCGCGGGGCGCCCGATTTGACCGGTCAAAGCCACATCTCCTTGGCTTCGCGAGGGTGAGCTTCGGCAGTTGGCAGTGAGGTGGCACAGGGGGCGCCCGAGACATGCGGGGCGCCCGACGCGCGCGGCTGTCGGGGCGTTTACCTCTCTGCTGACTTTGGGTTGACTCTGGGGCGCCCGACACATCCGGGGCGCCCTGCTCAGCTACGGCCTCACTCCTTTGAGGCTCTCTGAGCTGCAGAATCATAGTCCTTTGGTCCTGCATCCAGGGTTAGTCCAAAACAAGGCTAGCACAATTTTATATGGACTAAAATAAGATACAATTCTAAGTTAATTAGATCCTGTCTCCCAGACCAGGATCTAACCAGGACTCAACTTAGATCACCTAAATGGGTCTAAGTTGGACCGCGCCTAAAGTCCAAGATTGGACTCGTCCTCACTGGGTCGCTCCTCCAGTGACTTACCTTACTTACCCATTATGCAGCTCTGCTTGACTTCTTGACCCTACCAGGACTTCCTGCCAAGGCTCAACCACCTTGGTCTTCCTGCCAAGTCTCAACCAACTTGGTCTTCAGCCAGTTGTCAGGTCCCGCGGACCCAACTGGACTTTCCGCCAGGACTCAACCATCCTGGACTTCAGCCTGGTGTCTGGTCCTAAGTCTTTCAACTCTGCACACTTGGTAAAGAGGTTAAACACACACAACCCTAACTTTAACCACTTTGTCATATATCAAAACCCGAGTTTGACCGTCAGTGCAAACTGCACCAACAGATAGTGGGTGCTCCAAACATATGACCGGTGATAGACTCTATTCACTACCCTTCAAAGAAAAAAATGGAGGTAATGTTTCCTTTGGTAACAATGGTAGTCTTAAGATTATAGGGATAGGAGACATTCAAATATCCAAATGTCTTAGGATCAAGAATGTCCTTCTAGTCAAGGGGATGTCATTTAATCTCCTAAGTGTCAGTCAATTGTGTGATGCGAGTTACACAATTAATTTTCAATCAAGTCAATGTCTAGTTAGACAACATGACACATTTGACACGGTACTAGTTGGCACAAGGATAGATAACATTTACCAAGTTTTTTTTAAAAATGCTACTAATATTTTTGTTAAGTGTTTCATGTCAAGAGAAGATGAGTCTAACCTTTGGCACCGGAGACTAGCACATGTACACATGAAAAACATCCGGAAATTGGCCAACAAGGGACTAGTTCGTGGCTTACCAAGTATCAAGTATGAAAAGGATAAGATTTGTGATGCATGTCAAATGGGTAAGCAAACAAAATCTGCACATAAAGGTAAAAGCGCTGTAAGTACATCTACCGCTTTAGATTTACTACACATGGACTTGTTTGATTGTAGCACTATTATATCCTTGAATGGTAGTAGATATTGCTTTGTGACCATTGATGATTTTACTAGATATACTTGGACATATTTTCTAAAATATAAGGACCAAACCCTAGATATTTTTATTTCTTTTTGTAGAAGAGTTGAAACTGAAAAATCATCAACAATTAAAACAATTAGGAGTGATCATGAAGGTGAATTTCAAAATTAAAGATTTTTAGAGTTTTGTCAAGATAGAGGGTATAGACATGAGTTCTCCACTCCTAGAACACCACAACAAAATGGTGTTGTAGAGAGGAAGAACCGAGTCTTACAAGAGGTTGCATGAAGTATGCTCAATGAGTACTCTTTACCGAGTTACTTATGGGCTGAAGCTATGAACACAGCTTGCTACGTGCAAAACCGAGTCCTCATTCACAGATTTCTAGGAAAGACTCCTCATGAACTTTGGTTTGGAAAACCACCTACAGTTAAACATCTTAGGGTGTTTGGTTGTAAGATGTTTATTCTAAACACCAAGGACCATCTTGGAATGTTCACAGCGAAAGATGATGAAGTGATACTGGTCGGGTACTCCTTGGTCAGCAAAGCTTATCGAGTCTACAACAAGAGATCTAGATTGGTTGATGAGTCTTCTGATGTTGTCTTTGAAGAAATTCCGAAAGCAAATGACCAATCAGAAGATGTAGAAGGAGTTCAATTCGAACTTAGGAAACTAAGTTTGGATGGAAGTCCAAGTGTTGTAGATGGTGATGAATCTGATGACGGTGAGCCTAGACAACTCATAGATCAGCCGGATCCTGAGGCTGAGCTTGTGTCTAGTGACACCATCCAAGAAGCACCTCCAACAGCAAGACAAACTAGGTTAGCCTCTAGTCACCCTCAAGACCAAATTGTTGGAGACATCCATCATGGGGTGAGGACTAGATCATTCTTTAAGAATGAGGCTAATGAAGTTGCTTTGATTTCCGAAATTGAGCCTAGGAAAATTGACGAAGCATTGAATGATCCCGATTGGATCATTGCCATGCAAGATGAACTAGGTCAATTCGAAAGAAGCCAAGTTTGGGACTTAGTCCCTAGACCTAAGAAGACCACCATTATTGGAGCCAAATGGGTCTTCAAAAATAAATTGAACCATAAGGGAGAAATTGTAAGAAACAAGGCACGCTTAGTAGCCAAGGGCTATAGTCAAGTTGAAGGCCTTGATTACGATGAGACCTATGCTCCCATAGCACGATTAGAGTCATCCGATTGATGCTTGCATTTGCAGCACATCGAGGTTTCAAACTCTATCAAATGGATGTCAAATCGGCCTTTCTAAATAGTTTCATAAGAGAAGAGGTCTATGTCGAATAACCTCCGGGGTTTGAGATTTTTGAATTTCCAAACCATGTGTTTAAGCTCAAGAAGGCGCTCTACGGCCTTAAACAAGCACCTCGAGCTTGGTATGAGCGGTTGTCGACATTTCTCATTGAAAAAGGCTTTGTGAGAGGATAAATAGACCCTACACTATTTCTACGAAGAGATGGTGATAATATATTTGTAGCCCAAGTGTATGTCGATGATATAATTTGTCGCTCAAACAATAAGGGCTATTTGAATGAATTTATTGAGCACATGGAGAGTGAATTTGAGATGAGTCTAGTAGGAGAATTGACTTTCTTCCTTGGACTCGAAATCAAACAAACTCGTGATGGAATCCATGTGCACCAATCGAAATACACTCAAGAAATGCTCCGAAAATTTAACATGAGTGCTTCTAAAGAGGTAACCACTCCTATGGCTACAAACACAAGATTAGACAATGATGAGAGTGGTAAGCCTGTTGATTTAACTCAATATCGGAGCATGATAGGTAGTTTGCTATACCTCACAGCTAGTCGACCTGATATTCTTTTTGCTGTGGGTATGTGCGCTAGGTATCAAGTCTGTGCCAAGGAATCTCATCTAGTTGCTGTTAAACGAATTTTGAGATACCTTAAGGGCACAATTGGAGTTGGTCTATGGTACCCCCGTACCGAGTCGTTTGACCTAATTGGCTATACCGATTTCGACTATGCTGGGTGTAAGTTGGATCGAAAGAGCACTAGTGGGGGTTGCCAATTCTTAGGATCATCATTAGTTAGTTGGTCAAGTCGGAAGCAACATTGTGTTGCTCTCTCCACGACCGAGGCAGAATATATCGCCATGGGAGAGAGTGTTTCACAACTGTTGTGGATGATTCATACACTAGAGGACTATGGATTAACCTACAAGGGTGTGCAAGTGTTGTGTGACAACATAAGCACGATCAACCTAACAAAGAATCCAGTCCATCATTCTAGGACCAAGCACATTGAAGTGCGTCACCACTTCATTAGAGATCATGTTGCTAGAGGAGATATTGTACTCTCACATGTAGAGTCAAAATCAAACCTAGCGGACATTTTCACTAAACCACTCCCCGAGAATGAATTTAGTTTCTTATGAAGGGAATTGGGAATGTGTCTCGCTTCATAGGATTGAGAAAGCATTCAAAACCCCTCATGATCATTTCAAATTATTGGGAACAATTGGGCAACTTGGGGACATCTCACACAAACTATAAGGTTTAACAAAATATTTTTGTTTGCTATAAATGGGTGAGATGCTAGGATCAACCTATTTACTCAAAATGTCAATGCATCCCTTGAGAAATTAGGTTGACGAGATAATGATCATAAGTTGACCAAGTATGGGGAAAAGCAATGCATAACATATGTGTATTTGGCTCCATGATCATACTTGGACATTCCAATCAAGGAAACATGATTAGAGACTTTATTTTGATACCAACTTGTTTTTCATTGGATGATTGTTCAAATTGTTTGAATGCCTTGGTTGAGTTTGACTCCACTTGGGTGGAGCAAAGTGACTTGGTAAATCCATAAGGACCTTTGATCCTTGTTCAGGGATCAATTATAGTCAAGGAATTCCCTCTAAGGTCGATTATCTTCCACCTGATCGTATCAGAATTCGATCCGAAATCTAAAACTGGAAGTTCTGAAATTGTATCAAAAAATCTCTGATACCTGATCGGTCCACAGACCGATCAGACATAGGGCTGATCAGTCCATAGACCAATCAGGAGTTGGCCTGATCGGTCCAATTGACCGATCCAACTATTTTGCGAGAAATTGTCAAAACATTCTGTGTTGGCTTGGATCGGTCCCCAAAACGATCTGGCCACCTTGGTGATCGATTCACAGACCGATCAGGAGGCTCACAGAAATGTCGCGCAAACTCACTATCCGCTCCCTGATCGATCGGTAGACCGATCAGGGGCTTGCCTGATCGGTCACCCGACCGATCAGGACCAAGCCAGACCGATCAGGCTGGCTCCTGATCGGTCTGGGCGCTCCCAGATCGAACGGTGATCCGTTCGATCGCATTAAAGTTTGGTTGGTGATCGGTCCACCAACCCATTTAATCACATCTCCACCTTACTTCCCAAGCCCTAGCGCCGAAACCCCTCATCCTCTTGCACGTGCGATCTTCTCCTGCTGTGAGTTCTTGGGTTGGCGCTCGAGTTGTCCTGCTCAAGTTTCCTGCGATTTGTCGGGATAGTAGCGGTTCGAGAGCTCCTCTTCTTCTTCCTGCGAGCTCATTCTTCCCTGCCTGGGTGAGCGCTCGAGTCTCTTCTGCTCCCTGCGATTTGAGTCCTCTCGAGCTCTCTAAGAACTTGCGAGTTCTGTAGGTTCCCATCTTCTCTAGATTTTTCACCGACATGGCACCAAAGTGAGCTTTTTGTTTTCAATTGTAACTTGATGATTACTCCATAAATCATGTTCTTTTTCTAATCATAATGTTTCATTTTGTTGTTTATTTTGGTGTTTACCATGACCTTGCCTATGCCGTGACCCTATGATCCTGTCATATTCTTAAATGATCGAATTTTTCCTTGTATAATTATCAATCCATGGTTGCCGTGACCTAAAATTGGTCAAACCTTTCTGTCATTTGATTATTTTTCAAATCTTTAGGAAGTCGTCCAAGGGAAAAGAACTCGTTGAGGGAAGCTCGAAGGGCAAAGGCCCTTCATCATCCGCACCCTCTTGAAGGCCTCAGCCTTCATCGAGTTCCCGATTCCCTAACACTGCTTTTGAGCAAGCATTTCAAACCCGAACCTTCAAGCTCCTCCCGTGTAGGTCTATAAATAAACCTTTCTTGTCTGAACATTGTGTTGGTGCAATCTTGGTTAGGTTAGGGTTGACCTAGTTTGACTAAGCTTGGGTGAGCTTAGGTCTGATAAGCTTGGTAAGCTTATGGTATGGGCGTATGCTTCGATGTTTGATAATGATGTTTGAATGTCATATGATGTTTGAATATCGTATGATGTCAAGTAGGTGAAGTCCAGGTAGATCGGGGAGATCGTACGCTGACATAGGAAAAGACCTAGTGGGACTAGGCACACTTAGTGGGACTAGGTGAAGTCCAGGTAGATTGGGGAGATCGTACGCTGGCATGGGAAAAGACCTAGTGGGACTAGGCACACCTAGTGGGACTAGGTGAAGTCCAGAAAGATTGGGGAGATCGTACGCTGGCATGGGAAAAGACCTAGTGGGACTAGGCACACCTAGTGGGACTAGGTGAAGTCCAGGTAGATCGGGGAGATCGTACGTTGGCATGGGAAAAGACCTAGTGGGACTAGGCACACCTAGTGGGACTAGGCACACCTAGTGGGACTAGGTGAAGTCCAGGTAGATCGGGGAGATCGTACGCTGGCATGGGAAAAGACCTAGTGGGACTAGGCACACCTAGTGGGACTAGGTGAAGTCCAGGTAGATCGGGGAGATCGTACGCTGGCATGGGAAAAGACCTAGTGGGACTAGGTGAAGTCCAGGTAGATCGGGGAGATCGTACACTGGCATGGGAAGAGACCTAGTGGGACTAGATGAATTCCAGATGGATCGGGAAGATCGCATGCTGGCAAGGTGGAAGTCTACCGAGAGACTAGACCTAACTCGAGGGTTAGGCGAATCTGGTTGGGAACCAGGGTAAGTCCAAGCTGGGAGCTAGGCAGGAGAAATCCAAGTTGGTTAACGGGGTTGACCGGACACTTGGTAGGGGACCCTAGACATGTGGAAACAAGTTAAGTTGGACTCAATCGATTGGGTAATCGATTCGGTGAATCGATCAGTTGATCGATTAGGGAGGTTTGTGGCTAGTCCAGAAGGTGGCTGAATCGATTGGGTAATCGATTCAGACCTTCCTTAATCGATTGGTCAATCGATTAAGGAGTTTCTTGATTGATTGGGGTAATCGATCACTGGGTTTGCGCGAGAAGACAGTAAGGCTCTGAATCGATTGGGTAATCGATTCAGGCCACCCATAATCGATTGGCTAATCTGTTAGTGATATGAGAGAAGTGTCCTAAGGCAATCGCCTTATGATTGCTGGTGACATTGGGATGTCCGGAGATAAACATGGATGCTAGTTAAGGGAACTAGTTCATTGGAGTGACTGATTGTAAAACTTCACATGGTAGTCTATACATAGACAGGTCAGTGAAGTTCTTACCGCAGCTTAAGTGCGATGTTCCTTTGACTTGCGGTGTTCAAGTCATCTTGGTCATGGAGACTTATACTTTAACATCTTAAGCAAGCATCTCCAAGGAGGTGTGGACCCAGGATGGTTGGGTATAAGCCGAAGTGCCCGAAGATGTTTGAACAGCCTACAAAGGATTCACCACTCCTTGCGAGGAGATGTATACCCAGGCCTATCGTCAGATTGTTACTCAAAGCCTCTGGCCAGAGCATATCATGTTTAAAGTATGAGTCTCTTAAATATATGAGAGTAATTAGAAATCCAAAGGACGAGAAAGACACTACTTGGGCTAGGTGTGACGTAGTCAGCCTAGTGGGGACTGACACACACAGACCATGTCCTAAACCAAGTGGGTATAAGATGGTGAAGGGAATGAGGCACAATACATTAGAGCTGCTGAAGGGTTTTAGAATAATTTCTGAGGTCAACCGTTGATCTTTCGATTAATTGGGGATCATGATGTACTACTAGGTGCCACTCATGATCGTTCTATAATTGATGAATTATAGACGGCCAACATAAATCGAAAGCCTATTTAGTCACACGCACTACGAGTAATCCGAGGGATTTAAAACGAGTTGAAAATTGGATTTTCCGATCAAGAGAAATAAGTCGAATCTGAATTTATCAGAGACGCAACGGAAGCTTAAAATGGCTAAGTCTTTTGAAGGCTTATTGGGCGAATTAAATGAATTTAATTTGCGAGGGAAGGGCTTGGAGTGTAGCGACCCGCCTTCTTACTGTCTTTAGACGGATCGTTACTTTCTCTGTACTTCTCTACTCTTATACATGACTAAAAGAAATGCGGAATTCTTTTTTTTTCTTTAAATTCTTCTAACAATTATATTCTAACATAAGTCATCATGCATAACACCATGTCATACTTTCTTCTCAAATCTCATAGCTAATACCTGTTGAAAACAGCCTTACCCCTCTTAAACTGCCCGTACCAGTCGACTGGTGACGTGGCAGTCGACTGGTACGCCTGTAATCAGTTTTACAGGTTTCGGCTCTTGCTTCTTAAAGCCACCTCTCGCTCAGTTTCGAGCCATATCAAACTACGACACCATTTCTATACTCTATGTCAGGTTCCTAAACAATTTAACCAATCAAACGAATCCATAAACTTAAATTTAGGACTTTTATGGAAGAAAATAAACTAAACAAGTTTATATAAACTTTAACAATAGAGTTTGTACCAATCTTGGCTTCTATGAATTTATAACACCAAATGCATGTTCTACAACCTTGCTAAAGCATTATGAAATGTGATTGCAACTTTTCTAAACATTTTTAAGCAATAAAACTCGATTCAAAAGGAAAATTGATACTATCTTGGCACAAACACCTTTTTCTCTAACAAAGTATCAATATTTCTAACTACTCACACTTTTACTCATCCAATGCAATCATAAGGATATATATGCTAAATGAAATGACATGGAATCTTTACTCTAAGAAATTTAGCATATAAAACTATCCAAAACTCAAATACTCAATAATCTCCATAAAGCAAGAACTTGAAATTTGAATAAACTTAAACATTGCAATTCAAATAACTAAAATGTCTCGTCTCAAGGATCTCTCCATAATCAGCCACCACACACACTCTACTCAGCACCGCCTCGTCGTCTTCCTTCAGAATTGCTTGCCTTTACCTTTATCTGCAATAAGAGGAAATGCATCTATAAGCAAAAAGCTTAGTAAGTACTATCTAGCTCACAAAAACTCGAAATATGCAAACATGCTTCTAGATCAAACTGAACATCATATGAGATACTAATATGCTTGAAAGAAAACTAATAACATGTGTAGCTCAAAACATGCATACTCAAGCAATAAATAATCTCAATCTACTTTTCTTGGCTCAACTTGAAACTTTAGCTATTCTTTAACTTTTGAAAACTTTCTGAAAACTTTAGAAAACTTTGCTAAAGCATATACTTGAAAATAATAATCACTTGGATCCACTGAAGACGTAAGTACCATCTGATGCGCGTTCCCTAAAAGGTTGGGGTAGCGAGCCACCAATCCTAATAGAGAAGACCTTGGTCTACCAGGGCCAAGACCTTGGAATTGGACACCTGGATTTCTTTAACGACGCCCTTGGACGCCGGGTACTGGCCTTAGAAAATAAAAATAGCTTTTCTTTCTTTTCTTTCTTATCTGTAAATGCCTTGGCATTTTCTGGAGTACCTTGCGTGCTAAAATCCCTAAGTCTTGACTTTTGGGGATTTTCTTAAGGCCTTGGCCTTTTCTTTTCTTATCTTTATCTTCTTTTCTTTTCTCATAACTTTCTTGGCCCTAAACTCACATAGGGTGCTTATCAAACATATACAAGCATATAAGAAACTAAGATCACATGCAAAAACTAAAGCAAAAAGGAAAAATTCTCTTTTAAAAACTTTTAAAGGAAATTCTCGCGGTAAAACCGCCTCTTACTGCAGGTGAGCAGTACTTACATTGATATCTTGGACTTACAACCAAGATTGATGTCTAGAGCTCGGGAGAAACTTGAGATCTCGGAGAATTCTTCGCGTCTACGCGTTCCTCTCGTCACGGGGATCCCGAATATAGGATTATCTCTTGGAGTTCTCGGCCGGCCCTCCTTGGCCTTGATGTTGGTCGGCGTCGCCCAAGAGAGGAGAGGGAGTCGGCGTGAGGGTTTGGAGAGGAGAGAAATAAAACTTCTCTCTTTAATTGGCTATTTATACCTAAGGGTCGGATCAACCTAACTATCGCTTAAATACCCTTCTCTCCATCCGTTTCTGTGCTTGATACCCCTAGCCCAGCCGGTTGGGCGCTTGTGCTGTTTCGGTGGTGGTCGCTGGTTCAATCCACCGGCTGCCCTTAAACGTTTTTCTATTTCCTTTTTCTTTTTCTTTTTCCAAAAATACTAAACCGACTCGGAAAATTCCATAAAAATATTCTAAAAATTCCTAAAAATATCTAGAATATTTCTAAACTATTTTTAAATAATTCTAAGGACTTTAAGAACTAAAAATGGAAATTTTGGGGCGTTACATGGAGTGGCCGGCCAAAGAGGGTGCCCACCCTCTTTGGTTTGGCAGGCCACCTAAAGGAGAGAAACCAATTTAATTGATTTAAATTATAAAATAAATCAAGCGCGATTTGTTTTATAAAAATTATGGATAAATAAATTTGTTTTCATGGAAATTAAAATAAACTTTAAATGGTTTATTTTTTTATTTTATAAAATCAATTATGAATTGATTTTTCCATGATAAGAAAAATTTATATAATAAATTTATTCTTTTTATGGAAATTAAAATGAACCATGGATTGGTTTATTTTATTTTATAAAATCAATTATGAATTAATTTTTCCATGATAAAGAAAAATTTATATAATAAATTTATTCTTTTTATGGAGATTAAAATAAACTTTAAATGGTTTATTTTTATTTTATAAAATTAATTATGAATTGATTTTTCCATGATGAGAAAATTTATATAATAAATTTTATGAAAATTTATTCCATAATTAAAAGAGAGATGTATTTGTTTTATTATAAAATTAGTTATAATAAAACTTGGCATAACGGAATAATTAATAAGAAAATTTATAAGATAAATTTCTTATGAAAATTTATTCCGTTAATTCCGTTAAAGGGGAGACAAGACAAGGGAGAGGCTACTATATAAAGGAACCAAGGCTAGGCTTGAATTCCTGAATTGAGTTATCAAGAGATTAGTAGCTCCCTCTCTCTCTCTAACTCTCTCTCTCTCTAGGGACGGCTGTTGGGACCGGGTGCATGTCGACAAGGATACGAGTTCATAAAATTTTAAATTTTTACGTGCAGCGGAAGAATTTACATAAAATAATTTCCTAAATTATTTTAACTTCGTATCTAGCATGCAATCTTATGGTGTGTTGACATAATCATAAAATAAAACTTTGCGGAAAAGTAAACTAATTTACCAAGTACCTCGCGTAACTCGAAGTAAGGGACGAGATCCAACCGTAGCGTCCCTTGGAAGCTTCGCCTCTATTCGCGTCCACGCCGAGTTCTCTTCGGGATGACTTCGCAAAGTCACGAGTTTTGTGCCGACGAGAACTTCTAGATTCTCTATAGGCACAACAAAGAAGTACAATAGAAGAAATAGGAAAGAGTGGAAACTAACCAACAAAGAAACGGAATCGAATTCCGAGAAGAGAGGAGTCACTATCCGCTTTTTCTTCTTCTTGTTTGGTTTCTCCTTCTTGTTGAAGCTCACGGCAACTCACCCTTGGGAGGGAGGTCCTTCGGACCTAGGTCCTCAAGAGGGCGCCGGCCCTAATTGGCCAAGAGGGCGCCGACCCTAGGTGGGGAAAGGGAAAGAGAGAAGAGAATTAAGAGAGAGAGAGGGAGCTCTATATCGATTATCCAAATTTTAGGAATCCAAGGCTTGCCTAAGGTTCCTTATATAGTTGCTTCTCCTTTGCCAAGTCTCCTCTTAACCGAATTAATGGAATTAGTTATCATAAGAAATTTATCCTATAAATTCTCTTATGAATTATTCCGTTTAAACCAAGTTTTATTATAACTAACTTTATAATAAAACTAATTAGTTATCATAAGAAATTTATCCTATAAATTCTCTTATGAATTTTATTATAACTAACTTTATAATAAAACTAATTAATTATCATAAGAAATTTATCCTATAAATTCTCTTATGAATTATTCCGTTTAAACTAACTTTATAATAAAACTAATTAGTTATCATAAGAAATTTATCCAATAAATTCTCTTATGAATTTTATTATAACTAACTTTATAATAAAACTAATTAATTATCATAAGAAATTTATCCTATAAATTCTCTTATGAATTATTCCGTTTAAACCAAGTTTTATTATAACTAACTTTTTAATAAAACTAATTAATCTCTCCTTTTATTATGGAATAAATTTTATAAGAAATTTATAAACTTTCTTATTATGGAAAAATCAATTCATAATTGATTTTATAAAATTAAAATAAACCAATTCATGGATTATTTTAACTTCCATAAAAAGAATAAATTTCTATAAATTTATTTATATAAATTTCTTTATACAAATTTATTTATCCATAATTTATAAAACAAATCGCGCTAGATTTGTTTTATTAATTAAACCAAAATTAATTGGTTTACTCCCTCTATTGTGGCCGGCCAACCAAGGAGGGTTGGCACCCTCTTTGGCCGGCCCAAACCGAGCCGAACCAACGCGAATTAAACTCATTTAATTCGCCCAAAAAGTCTTTAAAAGACTTAGCCATTTTTAGCTTCCATTGCGCCTCTGATTAACTCAGATTCGACTTATTTCTCTTGATCGGAAAATCCAATTTTCAACTCGTTTTAAATCCCTCGGATTACTCGTAGTGCGTGTGACTAAATAGGCTTTCGATTTATGTTAGCCGTCTATAATCAACAAATTATAGAACGATCATGAGTGGCACCTAGTAGTACATCATGACCCCCAATTAATCGAAAGATCAACGGTTTGACCTCAAAAGAAATTATTCTGAAACCCTTCAGCAGCTCTAATGAATCGTGCCCCATTCCCTTCACCATCTTATACCCACTTGGTTCAGGACACGGTCTATTTGTGTCAGTCCCCACTAGGCTGACTACGTCACACCTAGCCCAAGTAATGTCTTTCTCATCCTTTGGATTTCTAATTACTCTCATGTATTTAAGAGACTTGCACTCTTAACATGATATACTCTGGCCAGAGATTTTGAGTAACAATCCGACGATAGGCCTGGGTATACATCTCCTCGCAAGGAGTGGTGAATCCTTTGTAGACTGTTCAAACATCTTCGGGCACTTCGGCTTATACCCAATCATCCTGGGTCCACACCTCCTTGGCGATGCTTGCTTAAGATGTTAAAGTATAAGTCTCCATGACCAAGATGACTTGAACACCGCAAGTCAAAGGAACATCGCACTTAAGCCGCAGTAAGAACTTCATTGACATATCTATATAGATTATCATATGAAGTCTTACAGCTTGTCACTCCAATGAACTAGTTCCCTTAACTAGCATCCATGTTTATCTCCGGACATCCCAATGTCACCAGCCAGTGAGAATCAGCTGATTAGAGAATAACCCATGCTAGTCTCAACAGAATTGATAGTGTCCGTATTTATCAATTCATCGACTAGGGATATTTTCAATACTTCACATTTGCGCATTTAGAGATAATCACTAGTTGTGATCCCATCACAAATTCTCTTATGTTGTGAGTTGTATTGCGGACATTCAGTAGATGAGTTTATGATCCCAATCAAATACACAAGCATGTATACTCAAATAGTGAATTATCATTTATTGAAATAAATGTTTACAATCATAAGGCGATTGCCTTAGGACACTTCTCTCATATCACTAACAAACTCCCACTTGGCCTAATGCCAATCGCTACGGTATCCAATACCACAAGCTCTAACATGACCCTCAAACTTACTCTGAGGCAAGGCCTTTGTTAAAGGATCCGCTAAATTCCTTTCAGTGGGAATTTTCTCAATTTGTATGTCATTCCTACTTATAATCTCTCTGATCAGATGATAGCGGCGAAGCACGTGTTTGGATCGCTGATGAGACCTTGGTTGCTTTGCTTGTGTAATAGCTCCATTGTTGTCGCAGTAAACCGGCACTGGTTCATCAATGGTTGGAACCACACCAAGTTCGGAGATGAACTTCTTGATCCAGACTGCTTCCTTTGCTGCTTCCGAAGCTGCGATATACTCCGCTTCCGTGGTGGAATCCGCTACGGTGTCTTGTTTGCAACTTTTCCAACTTACTGCGCCTCCATTCAAAATAAATACGTATCCAGACTGAGATTTGGAGTCATCCTTATCTGTCTGGAAACTGGCATCTGTATACCCACGTATTACCATATCTCCTTCTCCATATATTAGGAACACATCCTTAGTTCTTCTTAAGTACTTAAGGAATGTCTTAACAGCCGCCCAATGATCCATTCCTGGATCCGACTGGTATCTGCTTGTGACGCTCAAAGCATACGATACATCGGGCCTTGTACATAACATAGCATACATGATAGATCCTATCGCGGATGCATAAGGAATCTTATTCATGCAAATCCTCTCGTCTTCTGTGCGCGGACACATAGACTTTGAAAGGTTAATCCCATGCCTGATGGGAAGGTAACCTTTCTTGGATTCCGACATGCTAAACCTTTTCAGCACTCGGTCTATATATGTAGACTGTGAAAGACCAAGCAACCGTTTTGATCTATCTCTATAGATTCTAATCCCAAGGATATAGGTTGCTTCTCCCAGGTCTTTCATGGAGAAAGTTTTGGACAACCAAATTTTAACTGTCTGTAAGACTGATATATAGTTTCTTATAAGTAAGATGTCGTCGACATATAATACTAGGAATACGACTGCACTCCCACTAACCTTCTTGTACACACAAGGTTCATCAGGATTTTGTGAGAAATCAAACTCTTTGATTGTCTCATCAAAACGGATGTTCCAGCTCCTAGATGCTTGCTTCAGTCCATATATGGATCGTCGAAGCTTGCATACTTTGGTTTTATCAACCGATGTGAAACCTTCAGGTTGTATCATGTATACATCCTCAAGTAGGTTTCCGTTAAGGAAAGCTGTTTTCACATCCATTTGCCATATCTCATAATCATAATGAGCTGCTATGGCTAGGAGCATCCGAATGGATTTAAGCATAGCTACTGGCGAATAGGTTTCGTCATAATCAATTCCTTGCTTCTGACGATATCCTTTTGCCACTAATCTAGCCTTAAAGGTAACAACATTACCTTCTATGTCGGTTTTCTTCTTGAAAACCCACTTGCACCCTATGGGCTTAATCCCTTCAGGTGGGTTAACCAAGTCCCATACTTGGTTTTCGTACATGGAATCCATTTCCCACTTCATGACCTCAAGCCATTTGTCCCTTTCTGAACTTTTCAGAACATCTTCATAACTGATAGGTTCGTCATCGCTTATGAGTAACACGTCGTTCGATTCATTTATGAGAAATCCGTATCTCTCTGGAATATTGCGTGTCCTATCAGATCTACGAAGAGGTGGTGTAGTTTTAGGTTCAACTGATAGCTCATCATTATGAGGTATTGGTTGTGGGTCTAGACTAGGTGTCTCTGTAATGTCTATTGGAGTTTCTTGAACTTCATCAAGTTCAATGCCACTCCAACTGTTTTCTTGTAAAAGAAATTCTTTTTCCAGAAATACATCATGCCTTGAAACAAACACCTTTTGTTCCAAGGGATGATAGAATTGGTAACCCTTCGTTTCCTTAGGGTATCCAATAAATAGACATTTATCAGACTTAGCATCCAATTTGTCTGATACAATCCGCTTCACATAAGCAGGACAACCCCATATCTTAATGTGAGTTAAGTGGGGTTTCTTACTATTCCATGTCTCATATGGAGTAGTTGAGACTACCTTGGTCGGGACTCTGTTTAGCAAGTAAACAGCTGTCTTACGTGCATAGCCCCAAAAGGATTTTGGAAGAGTTGCATGATTCGTCATCGACCTAACCATGTCCATCATGGTTCGGTTGCGCCTCTCAGATACACCATTATGCTGTGGTGTATACGGCGGAGTCCATTGGGATAATATTGTTGGATCGTGAAAACCGATAGAGGGGGGGGGGTGAATATCGGAAGTCGTTAATTTTTTGGAAAACTGAGAGTAAGTGCACAGCGGAAATAAAAATAACATACACAGCACAAGGACACAGTGATTTTTACTTGGTTCGGAGCCTGTGTCGACTCCTACTCCAAGGCCCACGGTCGTTGACCGTTTACTTTGGGCAATTCTATATTTGCGCAAAATCGGTTACAATAATTTCAATTACAAAGAGAGTGCAATAAATTAATAATAAAATATTAAGCTCTTCGTTACCGACGTCCGGAGTATATCGAATCTTTTTGGGGCAGCGGGATGTCGTCGGCTCGAGGTGAAGCGTTTCCGGAGCAAGGCACGAGCGTAGAAGAACTTTGAAGCGTTGGTAGTAGTTAGTGTTGAAGCCTGGGGTCGAGGGCCATTTATATAGGGCTAGGGGGCGCCCGGGACGTCGGGGGCGCCCCCCTACGTGGCAGCCGATCCGTTCCGATCTCGGTCAGCGTCTGATCCCCTTATCTTCGGGATCAGTTTTGACCGGGGCGCCCGCAGCGCTCGGGGCGCCCGCATTGACCGGGGCGCCCGCAGCGCTCGGGGCGCCCGCATTGACCGGGTCAAATGTTATCTACATGGCTTCGAGGGCTTCTTGGTTCGAAGTATGCGCCAGGGGGCGCCCGCAGCGCAGGGGGCGCCCGGGAGCATGGGGGCGCCCGACCCAGTGTGTATTCGAACCAGTCTTCTTGTTACTTGTTTTGTATGGCCCTTGGGGGCGCCCGGGACACTCCGGGCGCCCTTCTCAGCAACTGCCTCTCTCCTCTGAGGCTTTCTGAGCTACAGACACACGTTCCTTCGGTCCTGCATCCAGGGTTAGTCCAAAACAAGATAACAATTAATTAGATTTATACAACCTTAGCTGTCTTGGTTCTGACTTTGGTCTCCAAAATGGAGCCCTAGGTCGAACCGACGCCTACTGTTCCCTCGACGGGGAACGCGTCCTCACCTACTCCTCTCGGGAGAATTTACCTGATGCCAACCGCTCCTTTGGTTGGACTTTTGCCTGACGGTCCTTTGTCAGGTCTTGGATGCTGGCAGTCCTTCGCCAGTTGCCTAGCAGTCCTTCTCTAGGGCTTTAATACTGGCAGTCCTTCGCTAGTTGCCTAGCAGTCCTTTGCTAGGGCTTTTAATACTGGCAGTCCTTCGCTAGTTGCCTAGCAGTCCTTTGCTAGGGCTTTAATACTGGCAGTCCTTCGCCAGTTGCCTAGCAGTCCTTTGCTAGGGCTTGGATACTGCACACTTAAAATAACTTGTTAGAAAACAAGTAAGACTTAACTTTTGACCTATGTTGCCATTATCAAAACACAGGTTAGACTTTGGTGCCTTCTGCACCAACAATCTCCCCCTTTTTGATTTATGGCAACCCTAGTTCAAAAAGTTAAGTTTAATCAAGGAAAAAAGGTTAAAGTTTTGTTCCCTCCCCCTGGAAGGAATCTCCCCTAGATGTTTCAAAAATTGGTGGGGAAAAAACTTGCACTTTTGAAAACCTAAGTTTTAGGTACTTTTAAAAAGTATATAGGAAATTTTTTGAAACATGATCTTTGAGTACTTAAAAAGTTTGAGGCTTTTAAGTTTCAAGGTACTCAAAGGTTTTGAAAGTGTTAGCTTTAAAAAACTTAAGTACTTAGTTAACTTTGAAAGCTATTTTGAAAAGACTTAGCAGAATTTTGAAAAACTTAAGTAGAAGTTTTGAAAGCTTAAGTATTTTTCAAAAAGTTAAACTTTTGAATACAAGTTTTGAAAGCTTAAGTATTTTTCAAAAAGTTAAACTTTTGAAAACAAGTTTTGAAAGCTTAAGTATTTTTCAAAAAGTTAAACTTTTGAAAATAAGTTTTGAAAGCTTAAGTATTTTTCAAAAAGTTAAACTTTTGAATACTTTTTGAATAAAGGATGGAGTTAAGAAAATTTTGAAAAGAAATTTTACTTAAGAAATTTTACTTAAGAAAATTTTGAAAGGAAATTTTACTCTCTCCTTTCCTATCTTTCCCCCTTTGCAATATATCAAAACAAATAAATACAGCATAAATCAATGAAAAAGTGAAATTTTGCTGTACTGAATCAATTAAATTTACACTAAATCAATCAATTCTCTGTAGGGGCCTGTCTAACCCAATTAGCTACTTACTAACTGTTATAAACAGTAGTTTTTGCTAGGGTTAGTCAAGTTTAAGTGTTTTTGTTCAAGTTAGATTTTCTAAACTTGACACTTAACTTGATTGCTATGTAAGTTGTATTTAGTGCCCCAATTTCTGCAGATGCACTGACTTAAAGCATCTTGAATTGAGGCAAAGACCTAAGCATCTCAACCCTTTCTAGGTTATCAATCAAAAGTACCCTATGGTGCTTGTGAGATGCTGGCTTCTAAGTCTATAGGTGCATGCTGTTCTAGGGTTAGAGCCTAGGCTAAGTCCATTTTCGAAAATGCCCTAGTTTTTAAGGGGGTAGTTTTAAAATAAATATAAAACTAAGTCGAAATTGATTTTTGAAATAAATAAAGCTAAGTTGAAAATGAAAACTGGTTTTGAAAGTTAAATAAAACAGTTTTTTTTTCAAAATTCTAATTTTAGAAAACTTATTTTTAAAAGCAAGTAAAAAAATAACAATTGAGTTAAACTATTCTACTGAACACAATCCTAACTAGTGAGTATGAGCTAGTCAACATAAAGTAAAGTAGGTACTCAAAGTTCAACACAGTCATATAGTCAAACACAAGTTAACCCTACTGAGTAGGGATAGTCAAATAGGTACAATACTAGGTGAATCTAAGACGAAGGACCGGGATGATCGGAGGAGCCTGGCTGCCAGGATCGAAATAGGGTCATCATCTCATGATACTCTGCCTCTCTGGCCTCCCTCTCAGCTCGAAGTGCGCTCATGTAGCTGTTGTAGTAGCCCAGATTTGTCTCCATTTCTTCAGTGTGATTGGCCTCCACTTCCTCTCGGAGGCTCTGTACGTGGGTCTCTAGCTGAGTCACTCGGTCGTAAAGTGTCGGTCGAGCGGGCTCATCTATGTGCGCTCGGGCTGCTGCTGCTACATCTCTGACGTCGACTTCAACCTCCTCGTCTGAGTCGACTGGTGCTCCGGCCTGCTGTCGTCGCCAACTAAGAACCCCGGTGGCTGACACCTCTAGACCAGCTAAGGAGAAGTTCCTAAATCCGATTTCATCAAAGTCGGTCATAGTGGTGATTTCACCCAAGGTTATGTCACGACCGTGATGATGAAGGAGGGACGTGATGATATGGCATTATGGTGTGCGTACTCGTCCCTGGGTCGTGACTCTGGACGCATGCAGAATGGTATGGAACATATGGAGTCCAATGTCTATGTCAAGGTGGTGGACCAGGGCATAAAGAAGGAAAGCATGAAAGGGTCTCATAGTCCCTAGGTCTCGGGTAGAGAGTGGTAGGATACAGCGGACCAGAACTCTATACAAGGCATAGTTCTGGGCCTGAAGTTCAACAGCTAGGAAGCGTCTGTTTGGAGGGAGGTCTGCCCTAAAGAAATAGGAATGAATAGTGTCTAGGGTAATGTCTGAGTAGGGAGGATCAAATGGGGGGTTCCTCGGAGGATAGCAACAGAATGTGGACTGAGAGGGTCGCAGTCCTAGGAAGCGGTTTAACAGAGTAGGGGTGATGGTTAAGGGAATCCCTTGGACAGTGGTATGAAATATAAGATTATCTTGTTGAATTATATTATTATAAAATTCTGCACATAGGGTTTCATTTATGGTATGTGTGCAGAAGACAAGATTATCCAATTGATAGAAATTGATGATGTTTATGGTGACAGGGCATGATTGGGTAAAAAAGTGCCTATTGAGATAACTCGTTTTAATAGGCTTGTAGACTGTTTGTGTGAACCTATTACATAACTCTCGATTAGGAAATCTAGGGTCGGGGCTAGGTTGGACACCGGGGTTGGCCGGGTTCGGTCGGCGTCTTTGAAATTTAAGGAGTTAAAGAAAAGAGTAAAGATATTGCATGAAGTAAATTTAAATGCAATAAAAATAATTGATCATACCGAACGGCTCGGGGAGGCATGGTTGAGGAAGAGGACTTTCAAGGTCTTCTTGAAGAGTAAGAAGTGGAGAAGAAGGTTGATTTTTGGTGTGGGAAGTGAAGGAGGTTCGGGTGCCTTTTATAGGCAAGCTCATGGGGGCGCCCGGGAGCTTCCGGGCGCCCTGGTCAGGGCTACTGCCAAAGGCAGTTTAAAGGACTGGTTGGGGGCGCCCGGGACAGCCCGGGCGCCCTCAACAGGTTGCTTTTGCAGATTTGACTGCATTGGAGGTGACAGGGGCGCCCGCGTGGTTTCGGGCGCCCTGGTCAAGGGCTGACAGCTTCCGTCTCGAGGAACGAAAAAAGCAAAGGGGGGGGGGCGCCCGTGTGGTCCCGGGCGCCCTTCTCAAGGGTATGTAGAGACAAAAATTTGTCTTGTCATTGTTTAACTATGGTTTAATCAATTTGACCTTGATTGGGATTGATTTTGACTGTTTTGACCATAGTTTGGTAAGGTTGACCATGGTTTGACCATGTTGACCAAGGTTTGACTGTGTTGACCAAGGTTGACCATGGTTTGACCATATTGACCAAGGTTGGACTGTGTTGACCAAGGTTGACAAATACAAGATTATAAAAAAAAATAAAAATTACTTGAGTCTTAATTCTACTGTCTCACTCAAATCTTAGGGTTTTCAATCATGTTGACCTTATAGGTTTCGTGAGACAGGTTTAGATTAGAAAAACTATTTTGAAAAATTTTGATTAATTTTGAAAACTTAATTAATTTTGAAAGAAAAATTTTGAAAGAAGTTTAAATCTACAAATAACTGAATTTTTGTGCTAGATTCGAATTTGACAAAAAAAATAATTTGAATTTGAATTTCAGAAATTGGCTTCCAGGTCTTGGCGAGACACTAGGCCTTCTTTGGCCGTAGCCTTATGGGATCATCCACCCTTTCCTTGACAAAGCCTTTTAATGAAATTTCATTTTCAAAATTATTATTTGAAAAATTTCTGGTCTAACTAGTTTGAGTTTTGGATCGGTAGCTTCGGCTGGTTTCACTAGTCTAAAGAGACCAAGTAAACTTGATCTTATTAGAATTGGTTTCCCCAACGTACTATCATCTCACCTCCACCCAATACTATGTTGTCAAATTTCAGTTAAGTTTGTTTGGTCCTTTAAACTAGCCTAAGTCTAAGCATGGTAATTTGCAGAAATTAAATAGACAATCAATCAAGCAGTTTCAATCAAGAATTGCAAGTTTATCTAATAATAAAAATAGTTTTCAGCTTGGCTCCCCCTGGACTAAAGCCACGGTGATGGTTAGGCAAGATGTGAATCTTGTCCTTGGGGATCCAATACTGATTTGATCCAGTTGGTTTGTTCAGGCATAGTTTAGGTACCCATGCCTGAATTTTGCCTCTGGACTGATTCAGTACAGCCAAATACGATCTTTGTCGGGATTTGGTTCGGTAGCCAAGTCCATATCGATTTAGAACGGACTTCTGTTTTCCAAGAATCATGTCAAGATTTTTGGAACTAGAAGTGAATTGTTCTAGGGCTGATCTAAGATCCTTAACCTGAGTTTTCAGGGAGGAGTTTTCCTTTTCAAGTTTTTCAACTTGAGTGAGAGTTCCTTCCTGAACCTTCTCGGTTGAGGGTTTAGAGTCAGCTCCCTCTTTCAGGAGTTTTACTTCCTGTCGGAGGGATTCGACCCGGAGTTTGGCTTTTGCCAAATCACGAGAAAGAAAAGAAATCAATTCAGTTAACTGTAATCTATTAAAACCAGTTACCTTAATTTCTCCGTCTTCTGTGAAGGTCAGCTCGCCGTCCTCTTGTTCTGATTCTGACTCGACTTTTTTCTGATGCGGTTAGAGCTAGGAGATTGGACTGAGGTGCCTCTTCTTCTTCTTCTGAGGAAGACTCGTCCCAGGTTGCTTGCAGTGCCTTCTTTCTTCTCGTCTTCTTGGACTCTTTCAGATTTGGACACTCTGTTTTGTAGTGGCCTTTTTTCTTGCACTCGTAGCAGGTCACATTAGGCTTGTTCGTGGGTTCAGTTGGTTCGTCCTTTCTTCGGCCGGTTTTCCTTTTGTTGGTTCGGTTCTTCAGCTCCTTGTAGTAGTTTCGAGCGAGCCAGACCAGCTTAGTTTGTTCTCCTTCTTCATCTTCTGAGTCTGAGTCAGACTCGGGTTCAGGTTCAGCTTTCTTCTTTGTTGTCTTTAGATTTTTACCTGCAACGAAAGCGATACCTTTTTCGACCGAATTGGTGTTAGTCTGTTCGTGCAGTTCTAGTTCAGAAAATAATTCATCTAGTTTTATTTTAGAAAGATCCCTGGATACCTTGTATGCATCTACCATAGATGCCAACAAGGTATTTCTTGGGAATGCGTTTAGAGCATACCTTATTAGGTCACGGTTTTCGACCTTATGACATATTGCGTGAAGACCGTTCATTACCTCTTGGATTCGTACGTGGAGCTGAGCTGCTGTTTCATTGTCAGCCATCTTGATGGTGTAGAGCTTGTTCAGTAGCAGATCCCTTTTGCTGATCCTGGTGTCTGAAGTCCCTTCGTGCAGCTCGATCAGTTTCGTCCATAGCTCTTTTGCACTGTTGAAGGGGCCCACTCGGTTCAGCTCTTCCTTTGTCAGCCCGCATTGTAGGGTTTGCGTTGCTTTTGCGTCGGCTTCTATCTTGCGCTTTAGAGTGTTGTCCCACTCCGAGTAGCTTTGTGGAAGTCCTTCCGCATTTCGGGGGATCTCCAGACCGGACTGGATAATGATCCACATGTCCACCTGAGTTTTCAGGTGGACCTCCATGCGACTTTTCCAGTAGGAAAAGTCTTCTCCACTGAAGAGTGGAGGTCTAGCGGTGTTGAATCCCTCTTGCATAGACATTTGTTCTGTAAAAGAAAACATACAAAAAAAGTGTCCCAAGACTTGGTCTTGGATTAGCAGTGTGGGATAAAGATAATTAAGAAAAAAATTTATTTAAATAAAAAAAATCCGAAAAATAATTTCAAACTGGTGGTTGCACCAAGTTTGAACTACCCCGCTCTGATACCACTTGTTGGATCGTGAAAACCGATAGAGGGGGGGGGGTGAATATCGGAAGTCGTTACTTTTTCGGAAAACTGAGAGTAAGTGCACAGCGGAAATAAAAATAACATACACAGCACAAGGACACAGTGATTTTTTACTTGGTTCGGAGCCTGTGTCGACTCCTACTCCAAGGCCCACGGTCATTGACCGTTTACTTTGGGCAATTCTATATTTGCGCAAAATCGGTTACAATAATTTCAATTACAAAGAGAGTGCAATAAATTAATAATAAAATATTAAGCTCTTCGTTACCGACGTCCGGAGTATATCGAATCTTTTTGGGGCAGCGGGACGTCGTCGGCTCGAGGTGAAGCGTTTCCGGAGCAAGGCACGAGCGTAGAAGAACTTTGAAGCGTTGGAAGTAGTTAGTGTTGAAGCCTGGGGTCGAGGGCCCTTTATATAGGGCTAGGGGGCGCCCGGGACGTCGGGGGCGCCCCCTACGTGGCAGCCGATCCGTTCCGATCTCGGTCAGCGTCTGATCCCCTTATCTTCGGGATCAGTTTTGACCGGGGGCACCCCAGCGCTCGGGGCGCCCGCATTGACCGGGTCAAAGGTTATCTGCTTGGCTTCGAGGGCTTCTTGGTTCGAGTATGCGCCAGGGGGCGCCCGCAGCGCAGGGGGCGCCCGGGAGCACGGGGGCGCCCGGTCCAGTGTGTATTCGAACCAGTCTTCTTGTTACTTGTTTTGTATGGCCCTTGGGGCGCCCGGGAA